>RJWJ010009188.1:33228-50844 GCA_004363605.1 Indri indri
AAAAAAAAAAAAAAAAAAAAAAAAAAAAAAAAAAAAAAAAAAAAAAAAAAAAAAAAAAAAAAAAAAAAAAAAAAAAAAAAAAAAAAAAAAAAAAAAAAGACAAAGACTAGTAATTAGCACATACCTTTAGGGTATGTGCAAAATTTAAAAATCTGACATGTCAAATCTAAAAATGCCAAAGGCTTGCTTTAATAGAGAAGCAGAATCCTAGATCTCATTTGGAATCTATTCCTTGAATCCTATCAGAACGAACTTCTGTGATGAAAAGACAGAAATCTTACTACCTCGCTGCTCCTCCACCGTGACTTTGTCCCCACCTTGCGACAGCTGGCTGGAAAGCTAGACCGGTAGGAAGCTGGTGGTGGGAATTAAAGAAGACATTGTTTGGAAGACGTAAATGGTGGGACGCAGGTAGGACAAAGATTATCTAGCAGGCACAAACAGGATGTCAGAGAAGAAGGAAGAACTCAGGGATGAGGCTTCCGATCGAGGAAATGGGGGGCTATAAATTAGGGAGACTCGAAGGACAGGGTTATGGGTTAAGGTTCCAGTGAAATGAGGATGCGATGGAGGAAGAACATTCTAGGTGCAGGAACAGCAAGTACAGAGGCCCAGAGGCTTTGCTGGTGTGTTCTAGGAGTGATAAAAATGCACTCTGATTGCTCATGATTTCTAGACGCTTTTTAGGAACTCGCCCTGGCTAGGGACTCTGTAGGAAATTCACCCTGGTCTGGAGTCAGGAATGAGAAGGTGCGTCCCTGGCGTTGGAGACGGGGGTGGGAGAGCCGTGAGTTGCCGTCGACGTAACTGGGACGAGTGGGGGGCGGAGGCGGGAGGCAGACCATACAGGTGTTTGGAGGCCACCTGGGGAATTGATCTTCATCCTACGAACAGCGGGAACAGTGGGAACACCTTAAAATTGAAAACCAGGTAGGGACTCAACCAGACCTCCAGCCTCATATTTCGAAAGGACACTTCGTCTGCTTTTTGGAGAATTGGTTGGCCTTGGTGTCGGTGGTTAGGTTAGAACAGGGTGGGTCCAGCAAGAAATTACTGGCCTAGTCCAGGCAAGAGACGGCTGTCACTTGTTTCGGGTTGGTGGCGGGGATAGAAAAAAGTGAAGGGATTCAAAGATCTCTGGAAGATAAAATTGACGTGGCTGGGTGATTGCGTGGATGTGTGTTCTCTCTCTCTCTAAATATGTTAGATATCATACATATTCCTCCTGTATTGTATGTTATACCTATGTAATATGTGTGTACATATGAAATGTGTGTGCATGTATATATATGTATTCCAGTAGTAGTTCTTTATAAAGGACACTGAACTAGAGCAACCTTTACGGTTAATTTCTCTTTTTTAGTAGATTGTCCTTATTTTCCGTACTCAGTGTATAGGGTCAGGAATTTCATATAAACAGAGAACACGGGATAACTGAGGGAAAACGGAAGAAGAGATTTTTCTCTTATTTAAATGTCTTTGACCGGTTTAATGACAGCACACATATTACACTTTTTCAAACTGAATTATGCCCAGCTTCCCAAAACCGCTAATCAAAGAAGTCACTTAACTAATGACGAGATGACGATAATATATCACAGTTAAAGTGACAATAGAGAAGAATCAAGAGTAAAGAATGCTGAATGATGCTTGACTGCCGTTCTCCAGGTGAAGCCTGTGTGATTTAGGGTCATCCTGAAGCAGGATGTCGGAAAAGTGACCGGGTTCAGGAATGAGACTTAGAGTTACTGAATTTTTTCTTGTTGTTTTATTGATTTTTTTTTTCTCTGTCATGATCATACCATTCTTTTTGACGAATTTTGCAACTTTTGTGATTCGGATCTGTGGAGTAGTTAAAAAAGGTATAAATTATAATTTAAATTTCCATGTGCTTTTCATATCCTCACCTAAGTTTTATTCAGCTAGCAGGTAAGTAAGTGATCACCCTATAAATATAACTTGAATAGCCTAGTCACCTGTACGGTGCCTGCCCCTGAATGCTTTATCTCAGAAAAATTTTCTGGGGGATTTATATTTCTGGTGCACGGGGCTTCTTGTTCATTGAATAACTGGAGGTGGGTTATAGCCATAGGGCATAGCCAATGTGCATGAAACATGAGCACTTAGACCTTTTGCATAACATTTGGGTATGAATTAAATTTCCTTTTGAAAACGAGCAGTGGAAATGAGATGTGTTTTAAAGGGTGAACTGCGTTGCCACAAAGCACTGAGATGTGTTACGGTTTTATGGATGATCTACTTAGGTAGGACTTTGGTTGACTACGATGACCAGATACTGTCAGCATTCCTGGTAAGTGTTTCGGGTGGTTTGCTGTGGTATGTTTTCTAAATTGTATCACGAAAGTTCCCAGACCCTAAACGAAGCCAGTGTGCTGTGGGTTACTGTATCACCGCGACCTGCTCCCAGCAGGAAAAACATTTTAAAGCACATCATAAGGGCTCTCTCGCTAGATCTTTTCTCTTCTTAAAATATATGTCCATCGTTAAGAATGAACTATGGAAAATCACATGGCAACGTGGAGAAGATCAAGGAAATATTGAGCTTTGCTGTTAAGCCTGTTTTCCTAACAATACAAATAGTTACTTTGAAGTTGATGTTTTCTACCCTGAATGATTAATTTGGCTTGGAATGTCTGTCTCTAGGTCACTGTTAATTTTTTTTTTTTCTTAAATACAAAATGGAAATGCCATGGACAGGGAGTTTTCAGAACGGCCATCACTGTGACTCACGGCCACTTTAGCTCAGGCTTCGTTTTTGTGTTATCTTCCTGACAGCGATATTTCTGCTTGCCTTTCTGACAGCATTATTTCTGGGAAATCAAGCTAATTTCTATTTTTCATTCTCTGTTGAAGAGATTACTCATCTTCCCTCCCTTACTCCTAGTGTGTCCTTATCTCTGATTAAGATAATCTGTACTATTAATAATAATCCATGTGACTCCTTAGAAATTGTTTTTCCTTTAACAAATGCTATCAACCTTTTTTTTTCCCTCATTTAACGCCATATATTGGTTTTTGGTTCAGAGTCTACCACCTTTACGAATGCTTTTTTCCGATTCTTTCTTTACCTTAGAATGTTTCTTGACTCTAAGAAGATAAATTTATTGAAGATTTTACATGTATACGGTATTACTTATAATGCAACGTGCATTATATTTTTAAAATTTTCATAAAGTATCTATACGCTTAATCTCATTTTGTTTTCTTTCTATGATAGATATAATTGTCCTCATTTTATAGTTGAAAAAAACCAGGGTTTAGAGACATTAAATAAGTAATTTACTCATGGTAATATTTGTGGAAAAAGACAAAGTCAGGGCACAAGCTATATAATATTATTATTTTTAAAAATATATAGTCCATGAATTACAAATATCTAATAAATCACATATGTGCAGCAATGTCCTTGGCCTTGGGGAATGGCATTGGGGCAAAGAGTAAAAGATGAAGTTCCTGTTTTCACAGAGCTCACATTCCACAATTGGGTATTTTGACTCTATTTTTTTCCCATTGTGCATGCAAAGCCAGCATGACACCACTTACATAACCAGTGTGTTAGGAGTTGCAGGAACACCCTCTTTTTTTATGCTTCATTTCATTGCACTTGGCAGAGATTGCATCCTGAAGGTTGGTGGCAACCCCACCTCCATCCAGTCTATTGGGGTCGTTTTCCCAAAGCCTGTGCTCACCTTGTGTCTCTGTGTCACATTCTGGTCATTCTTACAATATTTCAGAGTTTTTCCTTCTATCTGTCATGGTGATCTGTGATCAGCAATCTGTGATGTTACCATTGTAATTGTTTTGGGGTGCCACGAACCGTGCCCAAATAAGATGATGAATGAATCGATAAATGCCGTGTGTGTTCCGAGTGCTCCACCAACCAGCCATTCCCCCATCACTCTTCCTCTCCCTCTCTGCAGGCCATCCTATGCTCTGAGACACAATAATACTGAAATTAGGACAATTGATCACCCCTCAATGACTTCTAAGCATTCAAGTGAAAGCAAGAGTCTCGCGTCCCTCACTTTAAGTTGAAATATAATTAAACTTAGTGAGGAAGGCATGTTGAAGGCCGAGACAGGCTGAAAACGAGGCCTCTTGAACCAGTTAGCCAAGTTGTGAATGCAAAGGAAAAGTTCTTGAAAGGAATTAAAGGTGCTACTCCAGTGAACACATGAACAATAAGAAAGCGAAACACCGTTATTGCTGATATGGAGAAAGTTTTAGTGGTCTGGATAGAAGATCAAACCAGCTACAACATTCCCATAAACCAAAGTCTAATCCACAACAAGGCCCTAATTCTCTTTAATTCTCTGAAGGCTGAGAGAGGTGAGGAAGCTGCAGAAGAAGAGTTGGAAGCTAGCAGAAGCTGGTTTATGTGTGAGGTTGAAGGAAAGAAGCCATCTACATAACATAAAAGTCCCAGGTGAAGCCACAAGTGCTGACAGAGAGGCTGCAGCAGGTTATCCAGAGGATCTAGCTAAGATCATTGTGAAGGTGGCCACATTCAGTAACTGATTTTCAATGTAGATGAAACAGCCTTTGTGGGGAGTCAGCTACGCTCCCAGCAAAAAATTGGGTCCCTTAGGCAGGGGTCGTTGCAAAGGATAAGGAAATAATAGAAAATAGAAAATAATAGAATATAGAAATAAAAGAATACATAGAGATGAAGATACAGTTTTATAGATATAGATTTATAAGGGGGGGGCTCAGGAGACCCCACAGCATTCCTGTGAGCTGTGAGGCAATGAGTGAAGTTTCACATCAGTATTTATAGGTACAGTGATTGGTTGCCAGGGGTAACAGATTTACATAATAACAGGTAGTTCGTTTTGGGTTAAAAGGCTTCTGTAGATCCCTTAATTAACTCTATCTGCATGAACAAACAGTTACAAAATCTTTCAAGGACAAACTTCTAAGTTCTAAGATAAAGCTATCACTTAGCAGAAGGGTTAAACAGAGATATATTGGCTCCATATTTCTTTATCTAGTTATTGCAGATGGAGACGGGTGATCAGAAGTCAAGCAGGAACTGTCCCTTGGGCTAATTGCTTTTAGCCTCAGGTGTCTATCTCTCCGGTGGACACTCTTTGATCAGCTCTCATCCTGTGGCTCCATGCAGACCTGCTTTTTCGTTCAAAGCAGGCGAGAACCACAGGTTTGAGACTGCAGCATCACCTTGGAAAGCAGCTGCCACTGACCTTTGAGGTGCCCTCCTGAGGCGAGGCAGCTTTTGACATGCAAACTAGCACGTTCATGTATTCCTTCAGGGCAAAGCCCTGAAAAACTCCTGAGACCATTTCTGTCTCTAATATAGCAATAGTAATCTATGGAGCAACAAGCCTTCTCTTGGAAGAAGGTGCTGTCTAGGACTTTCGTAGCTAGAGAAGAGAAGTTGTTGTCTGGTTTTGAAGCTTCAAGGGACAGGGTCACTCTCTTGGTAGGGGCTAGTGCAGCTGGTGACTTTAAAGCCAACGCTCATTTACTATTCTGAAAATCCCAGGGCTCTTAAGAATTATACTAAATCTACTCTGCCTGTGCTCTATAAATAGAAAAACAAAGCCTGGATGGCAGCACATCTGTTTACAGAATTGTTCACTGAATATTTTAAGCCCACAATTGAAACCTACTGCTCAAAAAAAGAGATTCCTTTCAAACTATAACCACTCACTAACAATGTACCTCGTCACCCAGGAGCTCCGATGGAGACGTACAAAGAGATTAATGTTGTTTTCATGCCAACTAATGCAACATCCATTCTGCAACCCATGGATGAAGGAGTAAATTTGACTTCCAAGTTATATTATTTGAGAAATACAGTTTATGAGGCTATTGCTTCCATATGTAGTAATTCCTTTGATGGATCTGGCCAAAGTAAATTGAAAACCTTTTGAAAAGGATTTACCACTCTAGATAGCATTAAGAACATTAATGATTTATGGGAGAAGGTCAAAATATCAACATTAACAGGCATTTGAAAGAAGTTGATTCCAACCTTCACAGATGACTTTGAGGTGTTCAAGACTTCTGTGGAGAAAGGAACTGTAGATGTGGTGGAAACAGTAACAATTAGGAGTGGAGCTTAAAGATGAGACTGAATTGCTGCAATCTCAGGATTAAGCATTTTTTTTTTTTTTTTTTGAGACAGAGTCTCACTCTGTTGCCTGGGATAGAGTGCCATGGCGGCAGCCTAGCTCACAGCAACCTCAAATTCCTGGGCTCAAGCGATCCTTCTGCCTCAGCCTCTCGAATAGCTGGGACTATAGGCACGCGCCACCATGCCCAGCTAATTTTTTTCTATTTTTCGTTGTTCGGCTAATTTCTTTCTATTTATAGTAGAGACAGGATCTCGCTCTTGGTCAGGCTGGTCTCGAACTCCTGAGCTCAAGCAATCCTCCTGCCTTGGCCTCCCAGAGTGCTAGGATTACAGGCGCGAGCCACCACACCCAGCCTCAGGATCAAGTTTGAATGGATGAGAAGTTGCTTTTTATGCATTGAGCAAGGAACGTGGCTTCTTGGGTTGGAATCTGCTCTTAGTGAATATGCTGTGAACATTGTTGAAATGACAACAAAGAATTTAGAGTATTATGTAAACTTAGTTAATAAAGTATAATAGCTGCAGAGTTTGAGGGGCTTGACTCCAGTTTCGAAACAAGTTCTACTGTGGGTAAAATGCTATTAAACAGCGTCACATACTACGGAGAGATTTTGCATGAAAGGAAGAGTCCATCTAGGTAGCAAACTTTATTGTGTATTATTTTAAGAAATTGCCACAACCGCCCCAACCTTCAGCAACCACCACCCTGATCACGCAGCAGCCATCAACACTGAGGCAAGACCCTCCACCAGCAAAAAGATTATGACTCGCTGAAGGCTCAGATGATCGTTAGCAGTTTTTAGTAATAAAGTGTTTTTGAACCAGTGTATGTACATTGTTTCTTTAGACATAATGCTATTGCACACTTAGACTGCAGTGTAGCATAAACATGACTTTTATATGTGCCGGGAATCCAAAAACATTGGTATGACTTCCTGTATTCCAATATTCGTTTTATTGCAGAGGTATAGAACTGGACCCTCGATATCTCTGACATATTCCTATAATTAATTTACCCCAATCATGGAGCTTCCTTTTGTAAAAAAGAAAGGGCTATCCTATTAATATGACCACTGAGATATGATCAATGCAATATGCTTTTCAAGTTTTCTTAGCATAGAATGAGAATGGAACTTGCAAGTTTTTGCATTTGGCTGATGCTATGCATTTTCAGAGCAGGTGGCTGAGCTGAGGGAGGCTGCAGAAACCTTGAAATAGAGCCAGGCTAAAGGATCTGCTCACAGAGTGGCCTCGCAGTCTTGGCCACACTTTAAACCTCATGAGCGGGCCAGCTGGTACAGCTTGCCAAGATACCAGAGCCTGGTACTGCCAAAGAGCTTTTACTGACTTTGCCGACATTGATATAATTGTTCTGCTAACTTATATCAAGAATCCTTCCTCTATCTTTTCTTTTTTTTTCTTTTATGTCCTATTTTTACCATAAGGAATCCTCCCTTTTCCTAACTCCTGGGACAAAGCCAGAATTATAATAATATTTATGTCATTTTAACAGATCCCACAAAATAGCAAATCATGTATTCTGTGAGTTAACTGTTCCACGTCCTCTAATCACTTAGCTGGAAACTGGGTGACCCTAAAGACGCCGGAAAAGACCTTTTGCCCTAAGCTTTTTTTCCAAGAATTCTTAAGAGGCAGAATTTCTCAGTAATATTCTAGCAAAGCAATACAATTTAGGGGCCCTTATTGATGTGGAAAATAGCTTAGAATGAAAATTTCACCAAGATTCAAACCCCGGATTCAAAGTGGAAATAAAACGATCACTGAATATTTTCGACTTTTAAAACTTTAAGTATCTCCCAGATTTTAAGTTTCTTTGAAAATAATATATTTTACAGTCAGTAAGTGGAAGGAATCCAGGAAATAACAAAGAGGCCCCAAATATGATGCTCGTCGGCTGCTGCCCACGATTGTATCCAAGATAGCAATTGAAAGTCCATACAGAAAATACAAAGCTGTATCAGAAGCTTTAATTGTCTGGGCTTCATGGAATATTTCGAAGCAATTTTTGCAATGAATAAATTATTTTTGCATTGGCACCGCGATATACAGGCTTCTTTAAAACAAACACACACACGCACCCCCTTAGGCTGGGTACCTGTGTACGACAGGTAGAAGGGTGCCTTCCTTTTTCAGATGGGAACCGGCCGAGGGGAAAAGGCTGCAGTTCTAGAAGTTTCCAGCAGGGGTCAATGTGTTCTCATCATTGCACGCTGAGTGCTCGGTGAGCAGCCCAAGTGTTGATCCTAATTGGAGCAGACACAAAAATCTCCTATAATCCTCTGACATCCTTTTCAAATAATAATTCTTAGGTGGGTGGTGGGCCGGGGGCTGCAACGCCGGTGCAGTCTTCTCCACAACGGAGCTAACCGTTGTCAATTATTTCTGATGTATGCTGGCTTAACGCGAGTCTCCCTCTTGCTGCCTTCTCCAGCCCACAGAAGGGCATTCCTCCTCCTAATTACTGAGACACCCTCCCCAGGATGGTCAGAACAAGCGTGTTATTTTGGCTTAAAGCACTCTCCAAACCCCATGCCCTCCTCTTGCCGCCTCCCTGTGCTCTTCCTACTCAGCACAGACAGGGAGCACACCCTCTCAGTCAAACACCTTGGGAGCATTTCACTTACCATCTTAACCGCCTTCCTCATTTGGCTTTAACCCATTAAATGCCAGCACTCGGAGGACCCCGGAGTTATGATAATGAGCCTATGTGATCGTGGTTGCATGTAGGTAGCTTCCAGTAGGTTAATAATTGAGACTAAGTCCTCCCCCACCACGCACCTTCTAATAATTTGTTCGGGGGCTCTGCCAGCCAGTGAAATTCAGGGAACAAATTGTCACCCTTCATGTGCATGGGAAAGAAAGCTGGTTGCCTGAGTCTCAAACTGTCCTGCAGAGGTGCGAGTTCTCTGAGTCAAAAAGGAAATAAATAAATAAATAAATAAACCAACGTATGTCCTGGCCCCACATTTGTAAGCTCATTTTTCACTCTCCTTGGCCCTGACTGCAGCCCTTTCTGCTGAGCAGGAGAGCGAATGTCTCCATGTAGAGACATTTTCCGGAATCCGATTCTGGAGAGCTGAGGAGTGTTGCAGCAGGAGTGTATTACCGGGTTGCTTAGAAGGTGGTTAACCGCTTGAGTGCTGCTGCCTACGCTGGGGAGAGATGGAGCTCATCGAACACATCTTTCGCTCCACAAAGCTTAGCCAAAGAGGGATTTTTTTTTTTTTTTTTGTAACAGAGTCTGGCTCTGTTGCCCTGGCTAGAGTGCTGTGGCGTCAGCCTAGCTCACAGCAACCTCAAACTCCTGGGCTCAAGCGATCCTCCTGCCTCAGCCTCCCAAGTAGCTGGGACTGCAGGCATGTGCCACCATGCCCGGCTAATTTTTTCATATATTTTTAGTTGTCCAGCCAATTTCTTAATATTTTTAGTAGAGACGGGGTCTCGCTCTTGCTCAGGCTGGTCTTGAACTCCTGAGCTCAAGCAATCCCCCCGCCTCGGCCTTCCAGACTGCAAGGATTACAGGCGTGAGCCACCGCGCCCAGCCCAAAGTGGGATTTTAAAGGATGCTATAACTCTGTAGGGGGCCGGAGTGCCCTTTGCAAGGTGAGACCTGGGTTATAAAGGGAAGGCCAGAGTTAGCAGCAGGTATCGATCCTGAACTAGGTTCACAGGGGCTGGGATAATTTTCCACTCGTATAGAGTTTGAGAGGTTTGTAAATATCCTATCACACATTTCAGTATCAGATACAAAGAACTGTATTCATGTAGGTCGATTTTAAATATTCTCTAAAAATGTGGAGATGTATTTTACTCTCAGAGATTACCGGCACCCTTTAATGAATCCATAATAAAACCAAATCCAGTCATCTCTACTATTCTTGGCAAATCTTGCTTTAAAGTTCATATTGACATATTTAAGCAAATCAGGTGATAAAATTCTTTGATGGGACTTCTTTCTGTCTCCTTTACTGTAATGCCGTATTTACTTAAAAAACAAAACTGAAATACCTTCCCAAAATTCAGGGTAAGGTATGAGGCATGAATGCTGTGAGTTGATGAAGAGGACAGCAGTGATTTCAGCCCGGACCTGACAGCCATCTGGCAGGTGACGCTCTGTCTCTGACGGGTAGTCAGGAGAGCCGGGAGAAATTCTGAGCTCATCCGTGGCTCTTGTAGCAGACAGATAGTTTATTTATTTTTTTAAAGGTTATGGTTAGCATGGATGGAAAAACGGTTCAGATGCATGCGTCTCGTAAACGAATTGTATATTTATTTATTCCAGGAATATTTATTGAGTGCCTACTGTATGCCAGGCACGGATATAAGTATTGGCACTATATCGATGAATAAGATAGGTAACGGCCGTATTCTCACGGGGCTTACATTCTGCTTGCTGAGATAGACATACTTTGAAAGTAGATAAGAATATGTTCTAAAAAAAAACATTTTTATTTCCTCACTTCACACATTTGCTTCTTCATATTTAAAATGTATGCCGAAACACTCCTTATATTCTTTGAAGGTGAAAAAAATATATAACTGCAGAATTTCAGTGACTGTTAGAAGTGCTTAAAGACCTAAATTGGGAACAGAGTGGATGTAAAGCGGTTTACAAATAATTAGCAGATTAGGATGCTTTTTAGTGCGTGCATCCATTCACGAAAGTGAGCAAAATGTGTCTGGAGCCACTGACCCAAGAGTTCAAGGTTTCCCATCTCCTCCGCGGGATGTCGTGATAGCTGCACAGGACCATTTCTTGTTCTCACAGCATGGCTTTAGGAAAACCGAACGGTCTCTGCCCCAGAGTCCTGACCTTACGCATTAGGAGAAGCGAGAGGAGATGGCTTCCAATTACGTGTTAAAACTTGCAAGGATTTTAACGCGATCTGTAGAATTTACCATTAAACAACGAAGCAGACCTGAAACAGAATAAATAGGGAATTGTCTCATTTATTTATTCCAATGTAGCTCTAGGCTCAGAGAATGACTCCCAGTATCCAATGATTTATTTGGAAAAAAACCCCCGTGATTTAAAACACTTAATTGAAACCCATAATTTAAGCTACACTGTATCTTTGCTTATTATAAGGATGGTACATTTTTTCAGGTATCTGGGAGGCAGCATCTGTCCCAGCCAGATGTGATGGTCTTGCCATATTTCTATCATCTCCACTTTGGACCTTTGCTGTTCACTCACTTGGAGAAGAAAAACTCCAGGACCAAAGACAGGACCTAGTCCTTTCCCTTCCCTATTACGTTGGTTCTGACGTTCGTCCCTCTCTGTTTTTCTCCTAAAAAGATGTGACGTTCATCATTTTCTTGTTCACGGTTAACTTTAATTAATGAATAATCACGAAGTCCCAGGTTTCCCTGTCTTGCAGACTCCCTGATTACAAGAAATCTTCCAAAATTTCTAAAAGTAATGTTGACATTTTCCTCTGGAAGGTGTCAGAAAATCCAGATACTCTCTTGCTTTCGAGAGTTCTGAATTCTTTTAAGAAAAGAGGCTACTGTTTTCCTAAAGACACATTTTCTACTTCTAGAGTGACTTACAACCCCTCGTTAGATCATGTACCATTCACAATAGACAGGGAGCACACCAAGAGGGAAAATATTATTGCTTCTCTGGAGGGTTCTCTCTCCCTCCGCCTTCTCCTCCTTCCTCTCCGTCTCTTCCCCGCTCTTCCTCTTTCCCTCCCTCTCTGTCTCTAAAAGATTGCCTCAATATTTGGGTATTTATTATGCATGAGCATTTTTCTGTCTCTTACATGACTTGATTTTCTTGGTTACTGCAAGAGTATTAAAAATTATAAATAGATTTTGAAATAAAAGGAGTTGGTTATGTTGGAGTTTTTCAGAAACTGCTCAGGCTGAATTTTTTTCAGGATACCAAGATAAATGTTTAAGGAAATAATCACTGCAGGAAATTATTATGGTAGACGACTTTTAGGACTTTTTTGGTTTTCAGGTTGGAGCAGAACGTTTTTTTTTCCACTGGATGAAAACTTGCTTTTCATCGCAGAGAATTCTTTCCTTCTCTACTAGGTGTGGGATAAAGGTGTCAGGTGAGATCTGGGTGCCCCTTACAGGCTATGAACCTGAGTCAGTGGGCAAGACTCAAAAGCTTAGGTTATATATTGGGAATTTAGTACCTCCAAATTCTAATTCCTCTCTTACATGGTTATTTGACCTTGAAGAAAAATTTTCACCTTGGTTCATAGTCCCAGGTGACTTGTTTCCTTTTTTTCTTTATCTACTAGAAAATTAAAAAATCAAATATGGAAACTGTTTGTAGAAATTATGTGCTTTTAGGAATGTATTTTGTGGCTTAACGTTAGTAACTCTATTTTACTTTTTAACCTTTTTTATTCCTTCTCTTTTTTCCTGTTGAATTGTGTATTTTCACATATATGATCCCAAATAATTTTAGAAGGAAATTAGATTATAAATAAGTAAAGAAAAACTATAGTTACATTTATTGATTGTTTACTAGGTGTTAACATTTTCATTTAAGCATTTTACGTACACTATTGCACATGGTATTGAAAACAACCCCCTGGGCTATGGGAAAATGTCAAAGGAATGGTTAAGGAAACTCAGGGTTGATGGATAAACTTGAAGACAAGTAGTATTTCAGTTGCGTCTTGAACTGTTCGTAGACGTTACCAAGACAGTACATGGGTGTGTTCTAAGGAAGGAAATAGCGTGAGGGAGAGGAGAATATAAAGATGGGAAAGTGCATGGATTGTGTAGAGACCAGAGGCAGACAGAACCTTCCATGACTTTCCATCACAGGGAGTGTACATCCCAAATATCAAAGCCCTCAGTGAGCTGGTCTAAAGCAAAATTTCTGCTTTGTTGCCCACCCCATCTCCCAACTGGCCCAATTGCTTCTGCCACTAGGATCGTTTGATGTTCTCTAAATATCACACATACATTCACCCTCCTGCTATTATCTTATCAAAGAAAACCCTCTTGTGTGGGACAACTGGAACTGTCTTACGTGGCCAAAGGCAGCGTCAAATGGCATGACCATTTTGGAAAGTCGGCCGTTTCTTAAAAGTAAAACCTATAGCTACCCTATGACCCAGACATTTCATTAAATATTTACCCAAGAAAAGTGAAAATGTATGTCCATGTAAAGACTGACATAGGAATGTCCACAGAAGCTTTATTCGTAATATCCAACTGCTGGAAACAAGCCAGATGCCCATGGACAGCTGAATGGATAAACAAAGGTGGTATATCTGTACGATAGAATACTACTCAGCAATCAAAAGGAACAAGCTATCCATGCACACCACACCATGGATGAATCTTAAAATAATCATGGTGAAAGAAGCCAGACCAAAAAAAAAAAAAAAAAAAAGAGTATATAATGAATGATTTTTTTAAATGTAAAATGTTAGAAAATGCAAACTAACCTATAGTGACAGAGAGCAGATCGGGTGTTTCCTAGGAAAAGGGGTGCAGGAGAATGAGGCTACAGAGAGGCAGGAGGGACCACTGGAGGGTGACGGATGGTTCATTCTCTTGCCTGTGATTACAGTTTCACAGGCGTCAAAACTTACCAAATTTTACACTTTGAATGTGTGCAGTTTATTATACTTCGATAAAGCTGTAAAGAAAAAAACCCATGATGTAGCGTGTCACCTAAGAATGCATTCAGCCGCAAGTAGCTGCATAGCCAGTGAATCGCTACCTAAATAAAGAGGGGAGTGTTTATCGTACCCATAACATGAAGTCTAGGAAAAGTAGCAGTGGGCATTGATTTGAGAACTCGACTGGCGTTAGAACTAGCATCGGGGAGATCCCTGGGCTCTTCCCTTCATGTACCTGAGACACTTGCAGCAGCTCAGCACATTATGCCTGTATTTAGCAAAGCAACAAGATGAAAAGGTTAGACCAGTCGTGCTTTTTGCTTTCAGCAGGAAGCAAAGCTTCTGAAAACTTCGGGCAACTTCTCCTTGTATCTCCTGGCCAGAACTGTGTCCTGTAGTCCCTCCTAGATATGAAAAATGGATATCGAGAAAAAGAGAGATGGTTTGACAATGGATATTGAAAAGGGTAAATTAAAAAATACTTCACAACTATTACTCCATAGACACTGGAAAATTACCATGTACACTGGCTATAAATAGCTGGTAGGGCCTGACTGATGAGTATATACAGAATATTAGCTCTCAGTGCGGGATCAATCTGTACATGGGTTGTTGTTTATCATCTTGATGTTATAAACGAAGAAATAAAGATTTAGAAAAATTCTAATAAACCAAAGTCATAGAATGAGCAAATGGTGAGCCTGATTTTAATCCAAGATGGTATCTTGACTGTTTTTTATTTTTAGTCAGCATGCTACACTGTATACCCCAAAATACATACATTTAAAAATGGTTACATGTTTGCATACTGATACTATTATAATACTAATGAAACGAGGCTTCCCAGGGCACATTCTGGTCTTGCTTGATGCCTACTAAATTGAGCACACAGAATCAATTCCAAAACATATTGTGGAAATTCAACTTCTGATAATGGTAGAGCAGCTTGCATTGGACTAGCCTTCCCCCAGATAGCAATGATAAACTCTGGGTAAAATTTAAAAATAGTACTCGCAATAAATATTTGAAGACTGGAACTGCAGGGGAGCCAACCCTTGACAATAAGATGCTGCACGAGGCGAGATTTGAGTTTGTACAGTTTTTGGTCTGAGAGAATTCTCGAGTCTGTGAAATATGGGAATTCTAGAATGCAAGCAGTAAGCTGCAGTGTTAATGGCTTGAATGGTCAGAGAATAAAGTCTGGGCTGCTAGCGTAGCTAAACACTGAGCAGGAAATCTCAGAGAGAAGCGGCGCAGAGGGGTGCTCCAAAATTTGCAAATACCTCCACTTAAATCCTTGCCTGATGCTGAACTGCTCATGAAAAGGTGGGCTGAGTGGGGATCTAAGGATCCTGTTGAGAAAGAACAGATTGAAGGCTGAAATAACCATGCAGAGATTTCTGCCATCGCCCACCACAACGGAGGCATGTTTTGCATTTGACGAACACGTCAGTAGGCTTGACGCGAGTGAGGAAAGAATCAGGGATCATGAAGATGGGTCAATAGAAACGTTCTCAACAGAGATACAATGACACAAAAGAAAAAAAAAACTGGGGGAAAATGTTAAAATGTATAACATGTGTAATTAGAATATCAGAAAGAGAAGAAAGAAAGAAGAGAACAGAAAGAGTTGATCTAATAATGGCTGAGAACTTTTCAAAAACAATGATAAACACCAGACTACAGATCCAGGAAGCTCAGAGGAAACCAGAATAATTATCAACATAAAAACAGAAACAAACAAAATGACCACACACTCAGAAACATCATGTTTATACTGCAGAAAAACAAATACAAAGAGATCATATTGAAGGGAGCCACGGAAGAAAAATAATCTTACCTATAGAGAAACAGGATAAAATTATAGCGGACTTCTTACAATAATGTACAGATAACTGAAATAAATGATAGCAATGTCCTAAGGAACAGGAGAGAGAAACTGGGAATACTCTGTTATAAGGTAACTACACTACATGTGAAGTGCTGTAGTATTATCCGAATGTGGATTTTGATTAGTTTAAAATATGCATTGCAAACCCTAGGGCGACCACTAAATTAAAAAATAGTATGATTGATGTATGCTAAGAAAATAGATAAAATGAAATCATATAAAGTGATCAATTAAAACCAGGGAAGGCAGAAATGGTGGGGGTTGGGGGAACAAAGACCAAATTAAATTAATAAAAAACAGTTACAAATATGGTATATATTAATACTAATCCAACTACATCTGAAATTGCTTTATATATGAATAGTCTAAATATACCAATTAAAAGAAATTATCAGAATAGATTAAAAAATGAAGCCCAACTGTATTTTGTCTAACAGAAACCCACCTTAAATGTAAAGACCCAACTGGGTTAAAAGTAGAGGGATAGTTAAGGATATACCATGCTAAAAACAAGGACAGCTGGAATACCTATATCAATTTTAGGCAAATCAGACTTCAGATCAAGGAGGATTATTAAGAAAAAAAGGAAGGTTACATAATCATAAAGGGGTCACTTTTCTAAGAAGACTTAATAATCAGAGCATCAAAAATAGGAGAGGCAAGAAGTGAGAAGAGTAATAGATAAATCAAATCCACTATTATAGTTGGTAAATTAAATACCCTTCTGTCAATATTTGATAGGTCAAACAGGGAGAAAATGAGTAAGGATATAGCTGACCTAAACAGCACTATCAATCAACTTAATCCATTTGACATTCATGGAATACACCATATAACAAGAGCAGAACACACATTTTTTTCAAACCCACAAGGATTATTTATCAAGATAGACCACTCTGGACCATAAAACATACCTTAACAAACTTAAAATAATAGAAATTATATAAAGTGCATATTCCAACCACATGGAATTAAACTAAAAATTATTAACAGAAAGATGTCGGGAAAATTCCAAAATATCTGGAGAGTAAGCCATATCCTTTTAAATAGCACAGAGATTCAATAAGAAGTATCAAGAGATGTCAAAAAAACATTTTGAGCTAAACGTGAAAATAGAACTTATCAAAATTTGTATGGTGCAGTGAAAGGAGTATTTAGAGATAATGATGTATAGCGTGATGTGCATATATTGCGAAAGAAGAAAGGTCTGCGATCAATATTAACTTAAATTTCACCTCGGGATACTAGAAAAAGAAGAGTAAGCCAAACCCAAACAAAAATAATGAAGGAAATCATAAAGATTGGAGAAAAGTTAAAAAATTAAATTAGGAACCAACTGAGAGAGCTCCCAGTGGGCAAAGCTGGAACAATTTGAACAAAAAATATAATAGTATTAGATTACAACTCAAAATACAAAATAAATATACATAGATTTATAATAATTAAATGATGGAATAAATAAAAAATGGCACAAATAGACAATCTACTGTGCAGAACAATTTCAAGTAATTTCTGCAGATAACTCCCTTCTCAAGGTAGTAGTGTAATAGTCCCCACTCCTTAAGTGTGGGGTGAACATAGAGACTTCGTTCCGAATAGCATAGTATGGAAAAGGGGAAAAATAACTTCACAGTGGAGAAACCTGACAAACACTGCCTTGGCCCGGGCGATCAAAGTTACCATCGACAGTAATAACTCACATTAATAGTATATAGCTTTGACGTGATATAACAAAATTGTTATATCAAAATTGTTATTGTTATTATATCAAATTGATATAACAAAATTGTTATATCAATCAATATATATTATATTATATATAGTATATATTATATCAATTGTTACATCATATCAAATTGTTATTGTATCAATTGTTATATCATATCAAATTGTTATATCAAAATTGTTATTGTTATTATATCAAGTTGATGTAACAAAATTGTTATATCAATCAATATATATTATATTATATTTTATATAGTATA
>RJWJ010009189.1:0-50781 GCA_004363605.1 Indri indri
CACACACACACACGCCAACAAAACAGTTTTTCTGTGGCTTTACCCCACTGTCTCCAATACAGTGTAACAGCCCTTCTAAATCCCATCCTTTTTAGTTTATCGTGGGAAACTTCTTCCCCACATGAGTGAGGCACTGAACAGGTGTTGAGGGTTGATTTTATTAACAACTGAGGGGTCTTAGTGGAAGGGTGGACTCTTAGCCCCAAGCAGATCCTAACATGTTCCTCGTGCAGGGAGACCCCTGCCCAGCCTGCCCCATGGGCCCCCAGCAGTGCAGCTTTGCGATGTAGGACGTCCCACTTATGACCTCGCTCTGGGATCCTCCTTGCAGGACACAGGAATCAACAGACTGATGTGTCCTTCCTTGCCCGGTTTCCTCTGTTTGAGAAAAGCCACAGACAAAACACTCTAGGGAGCAGAACTACTTCAGTTTTAGCGTCTCTTGCATCTGTAAACTATTTGAAAGAAACGACACCTTTGTGCATGTTTGAGTACCTTCGAATTTTGCCAGAGATGAACAACTGTCTGTGTGGGGTTGGCTAGTGCCATGGATAGGTAACGACACAGACCCCATCCTCCCCTGCTACAACCACTGGGAGGCTGAGAACTGTGAACTTGGAAGTTGTGCTGGAATCGCCCTCTGGTGGACAGAGAGAATCCTGCCTCTTGGTCTCTGCAAAACTGTACTAAAAGCTGCAAAACAGTAGTAAAAAAAATTTTTTAAAAACCACTGTACTTAAAAACTGCATTAAATCCATTTGATAACCCCAATGAAGTCCAGTATATTTACCTCTATTGCAAAATTGATTGGTAAGTTTATTTAACGTTCTCGAAGTAGCCTAGTGGCTAGGAATGCAGGATTTGCAGGCTGCCTGGGTTTGCCTCCCAGCAAAGCCGCCTGCTAGCTGCATAAAACTTAGGCAAACTATTTAAACTCTCTATGCTTCAGTTCTTTCTGCTCTCCCTGTAGTTTTACCTTTTCTGGCTGCTTTTTCTTTATTGTGGTAAAATTTACATATCACAAAATTCACCATTTTCATCATTGTAAGTGTACAGTTCAGCGGCATTAGGTACATTGCTGATGCTGTACAACCATTTCCAGAACTATTTCATCATCCCAAACAGAAACTCTGTCTCCGTTAAACAGTAACTCCTCATTTCCCGCCCACCCCCACCCCTGGCAACTACTGTATACTTTCTGTCTCTGTGAACTTGACTACTTTATAGACCTTATAGAAGTGGAATCATGCAATATCTATGCTTTAGTGAGTGGCTTATTTCGCTCGTTATTCACGAATAGCCTCAGGGTGCATCCGCGCTGCAGGTGCATCAGAGTTTCACTCCTGTCCGCGGCTCAGGGATTCGCCACTGCAGGCACGCACCGCATCTGTCGCAGTCCTGGGGCAGCCCTGCCCTTTCTGAGTATTCTCTCTGATGCCCTGTGAAGCATGAGGTTTTTACTCTGTTTTATAAGAACAGGAACTATTCCCGATAGTGAATCTAGGTGTCTCAGGGGTGACCCCTTGGAATCATTCTGGGTGGTTTTACCGGCCGGGAGGGTTTTCCGCGCATGCGTGCGCGAATCAGGCCCCCCGTGGACCACCAGAGCTCTCTCTGGGCAGCTCTCTTCTCTCGGGCTCTCCGCCCTGTGAACTCTACCCCTTTCTGCCTCGCCGTACTCCCGGCTCCATTCTCCTCGACTCAGGAAGGTTCCACCTTCCGCCTGCTTGTCCCTGCCTGTCCACTGGATGGGAACTCCCCAGGCAGTAGGCTGGGCCAGTAGACCGTCTCTCCTCAGTTGTTTCCCATGTCACAAGATCACTGTGATTCTTTGCCTGGTGTCCACTTCCTGAAAACCACTTCCAGCTTGTAAAGTTTCTCTCAGGTGGGAATATATATCCACTTCCTGTACTCAACTTGGCCAAAGCGAAAGAGGCCCCGGATACCTCTACACTGTCGTTTCTGGCACTCTCGACACCTCGGACTGGATAATTCTTTGTGGTGGAAGGTTGTCCTGTGCATTGTAAGATATTTAGCAGCAACCCTGGCCTCTACCCGCTAGATGCGCAGAGCACCCACCCCCAGTTATGACGACCAAAAAACATGTCCAGAAATTGCCAATGTCCCCTAGCAGGAAGGGGAAAAATTGCCCCCTGGTTGGGAACCACTGCTCTAGACTCACATATACATCTGTGTGAGTGAGCAAGAGCGTGCAACCTGCGGTAAGAACAGTCATACTGTGTGGGGGTGGGGCAATAAAATGTGGGGTCTGGTTGACAACCCTTCAAGAAGCAATAAGATACAGATTCCTTATCACCCTTTGCACTGCACAGCGATTGGCCCTCCCTCTCCCCAGAAAACGGCTGAAGAAGGTAACACAGTGTTCCTGAACCATGAGACACAAGACATAATTCAAGCCGGCAGGATTAAGGAAAGACTCAGGCGCTCGGCTTCCAGGCATGAATTTGAGCAGCCCAAGAGGGAAATTGTAAAGATTCTCTCCTAGGAGCATCATTAATTTAACAGCCCAGCTCGGTCATCCTAGACTGACACTCAGATTGACAAGTCCCACGTATGGGCTCAAAGCTTCTAGGGAACATTTTAGCACCACTTAAAGATGACCAAAAATAAGGATTATTAGAGATTATTAGACATCTGAGAAAAGCCTCTAATATGGAAGATAAAAACCAAAAAGCAAACTAAAAAACATCAACATAGAAGAAAGTTTCAAGAAGAAAGTTTCAAAAAACAATCATTATAATCCTAAGAGAGATTTGAGGGTATTGCAACCATGAAGCAAGGACCAAAGAACATGAGCTTAAACACTGAAAAGGCCTGAGCAACAGTTCAAAATAGAAGAGCACCGCTGTGAAATTTCAAAACCAGTCTCAGAGAGGGGAATGGTCTACCTGGGAGAGAGAAGCCAACCCGGAGATGCCTGATGCCCGAGAGCAGCTGCGTCCCGTTCTCATGAAGCCCACCTGTGTCTCATTTGCTCACCTTGGAGTCCTAGGAGAACAGGGTTTTTTAAAATCAGCTTCCTTGGGGCGAGGGGCGCCCAGGAACACTCAGCTGTTGACCCGGAGTGGAGCGCTAGTGAATTTCTCCTCCCTTTCCCCTGGCATGCGCCTTCCACCCACCTGCATCCAACCAAGGTGGAGGCGCAGGAGAACACCTGATAGAGATCAGATGCTCCTGTAGGGAGAGAACAGGCCCTCCCCACTGCCCGGGTAATTGCTAAGCCGTAAGAATTTACAGCTCTTATTTCTGCTGCCTCTCTGCTTGCACCAAAGCAGAGCACAGTAGAGAACTCCTGTTATGATGTGACACGTGTCCCTCAAAGTTTAAGAGACGCAGGAAACATGGAGACACATGCATATTTGTAACCTAAATATTTCTGACGTGGGAGGCTGTCCAGAGCCACCCACAGCTGCAGGGAAAACGAGATAGCCGTGTCCAGGGATATGTGACTTTCCAAAGGTCCAGGGGACAGCTGACATGAAGAGACCACAGGGTGCACTCCAGAAAACAGGAGCTTGGCATGCATGGTGCCAGCCAGGAAGCACACCCCTCACGTCAGGGACATGGATATAGCATTTAAGATTTAAAAAATACTTTTTGATCCATTTATCTAACCTCTTTTCCCTTCCTCTGACCCTGAAAACAACAGAGACAAAAAGAAGTGAGAGAAGAAATAGAGAAAGAAGTGACCATACCCCTTTCCACACCGGGGGTCCCTGAGATGGGGCTGAATGGTGCTCTCCCAAAATTCATATGTTGAAATCCTAACTCCCAGTACCCAGGAATGGGACTGTATTTGGAGATTGGACCTTTAAAGAGGAAACTAATGGGGAGAAAAAATGTCATTAGGGTGGGCTCTAATCCACTGTGACTGGAGTTTTTATAATAAGAGGAAGTTTGGACACAGACACACCCAGGAAGACCACGTGAGGACACAGGGAGAAGACGCCGTCTACAAGTCACGGAGAGGGGCCACAGAGGAAACCAACCCTGCTGGCACGTTGATCTGGGACCTTCAGCCTCCAGGACTGTGAGAAAATAAATTTCTATATTTTAAGCCACCCGATCTGTGGTTCTCTGTTACGGCAGCCTTGGCAAATCAATACGGTCCCCAAACCAAAGATCAAGCTGGAATTGGGAGGGAAGTTAAGACGTTGAGTATGGAGTTTGGGGCTGGACCTTTTCATTTGTGAAATAAGGTTTTAATAATCAAAACGAGTCTTGTTTGTATTGCTAAAAGCAAGCTAAATGCTATACGTTCTACAGAAGATGCTGTCCAAGAGTGAGCAGGAGGGCTCAGGGCCAGACCGCAGGCAGCCGTCACAGGAAACACAAAGTCGTTTCCTCTTTGGGTCCCACCGAGGCCAGACTGCTCAATAAACCCGCTACACCGAGAATAGTTTATCGTCTTTCTGTTGACCTCTTTTCTCTTCTGAGAAATCCTGTTGCTCGTTTTCTCTGACTCTCACAATTCCTTAAAAGGGAAAGAATTCTTTAAAACGTCGTAACTTTTAAGAGCTGAATATTTTTGTCATTTCTAAATTTTTAGTGGTTGTCCAACATGGGGTAGCAGGACTTTCACATCTCAACAAATTCTTCGTGAGTAATATCTTATTGTAGCATAGTTTTCCTTGCTTCTTTAAAGCTGTGGTTTAATTGAGCCGTGCATTCGATTTACAGAGCTGTTTCAGGTGCGAATTATCTATTCAAATCTGGACAGTGGAATACTCTTGGCCCTGGAAAAAATATTTTCAAGGCATATTATCTCCTAAGAACTTGAATCAGAACATTTTTAAAACTCGAAAATCAATAATAATAAAACAACAACCCGACTAAAAAAATGAACAAAAGGCTTGAACAGACACGTCACCAAAGAAGTTATACAGATGGCAAACAAGCACATGAAAAGTTTGTGCGTTATTTGTCCTAAGGGAAATGCAAATTAAAAGTTAAAAAGACTGACCTACCAAGTGTAGGTTAGGGAGGAAGTAACTGGAACTCTCATACACTGCTGGTGGGGAATACGATGGTACAACCACTTTAGAAAACAGTTTGGCAATTTATTTTATAAAGTTAAACATACATTTACTATATGATCTCACCATTCTACTCCTAGGTATTTGCATATGAAGGCCTTTCAAAGACTGTTCAGCAGTTTTTATTACAATAGCCAAAAGCTGAAAATAATGCAGATGAGTATCAGGTGAACAGATAAACAACTTACCCGTGCAATGTAACAGTCGCCCAGCAAATAATAAAGGAATGAAGTATTAATATATGCAACGACATGGGTGAATGTAGAAATAATTATTCTGAGAGAAAGAAGCCATACAAAAAAGAAAGAAGGCTGGCAAAATGAATTATAAATACTGCATTATTCCACCTACATAGAATTCTAGAAAATCCTGGTTAATTAATAATGACAGAAAGCAAATCAACGGTTGCCTGGGACGGGGTGGAAGGTGGGGGAGTGGAATTACATAGGAGTACAATGAAATTTGGGGGGGGTGATTGATGTGTTCATTATCTTCATTGTGGTGATGGTTTCATAAAAGAATACATATGTGAAAACTTACCAAATGGTAATATGTATAGTTTATTGTATGTCAATTATATGAAGCTTTTGAATATGAACACATTTTTTAAATCTTTTAAAAACCAAATGACAAATTGGGGAAATATTTGCAAGTACATTACAGAAAAAAGATAAATATAACCCCTATTACAAAGAGTTCATACAAATCACTGAGGAGATAATCACTATAATTTTTAAATGAACAATGACATGAATACACAATTCACAAAGAATAGCACAAATGACTAATAAAGACAAGAAACAACTACCAAGTAAATAGGTGACACAAAAATAGAATATCCTTGTCTGTCAAATCGGCAAATGTTATTTAAAAGTTATTATATTCAGTGTTGGAATACAAGGACAATTGTATACAGCCTTTCTGAAAGTCATTTTGAAAATGCAAATGAAAGTCTTAAAACTGGCATAGCTTTTTACCTAACAATTCAACTTCTAGCAATTTATACTAAGGATTTAATCATGAATGAATCCCAGAATTTATCTGCAAGTGTGTTCATTAAAAAATTAATTAGAATGGATAAAACAAAAACCATTATAACTACCCCAAAATAGGGAATTGGTCAAATAAGTTATACTTCCTCAGAATGGAATACTAACCAGCCATTAAAAATGATACTACTTAATATTCCTGTACAGTATATATAGAATTCCATCAGCTGGGGGGAGGGAGTATATATATGAATATATGAATATACATGTCAAAATGTATTTCTTTCCTTGTGTTTTCACTTTTCAAGGATCTTTTTTCCATTTCACATATATTACTTTTGTTTTTAAATAGTTATTTGAAAAAGCTTACATGGCCTCTGTTGCATTCACCTAGGCTGCTAATGCTTAATTAGGACAGATAAATGAATTGGCATCCGTAGCACACAAGCAGCTAATGTATTACCTGTCCCCGTTGCTATAACACCTTGACTCGCTTACAATACAAACGTAAAGAGAACACCTTTCTAACGCATGACTCCACAGTGGAAAGGCAGCGCCTTTTGGGGTGTTCGAAACCACCTTGGGCAGCCTCATTCTCCATCCATCAGGCATAATAAGAAATCAGGCTTGGGTGCGGGGAGCCAGAGTCAGGGATGGGAAGGAAGGAGGTGAAGTATGGTGACCAGTTTGAGCAGCCACAGGTAACGTTACAGCACCTGTGTTGACAGAGAGAGAAGGGGTCTGGTGGGGTGGCAGGGGTGGGGAGAGAGAGAGATGCTCTGACTACGGGACATCAACATGAAGCCGCAGAACAGGGGGCAGGAGGGAAGGAAGAGCCTGACTCCTGTTGTGTCTGATTGGCTAATTGAGAACACCGCTCCAAACCCTGTTAGAAAACAGGCTGCCCCTACTGGGAAGACCATCTCACTTAAAGGCGGGAGCTGAGACTTTGGCCCCTAGTAATCAACTTTTTTATGACTCTTGCTAAATCTACACACCTCTTTGTATGAATAACTCTCTAAACTCAGAGTCATCCTCACGGACAGAGGCAAGTCCATACCCAGCACGGCCAGCTGGTGCTGGTTTAGGAAAGAGTGTTGCAGCCTGTTCCCAGGCGGATTCAAGGGCTCCGGAACTTGCTCGCACACAGCCCGTCCTCTGCTGCCACCTAATGGACACGCTGCGCAGCTGCCAAACCCACGTTTTTCACAGGTTACATTCCAAACAGCTGGACAGGTATTGCATCGACCAAGACCAGCATTAGGTCTTTCTCCCGTCACCCAGGAAGAAAAGGGCGTGGGCAGACAGAACCCCTTATGAAAGCGGAGTTAAGCAATTAAAGGCAACCAGGCAAAGGACTGGTTTTCCAAGTAAAGCCTTGAAGGACAGGGTGCCCGTTCGGGAACGGCTGGAATCTGCGTGGCGGGTGGGGTGTGGTGGAGAAGTGGAGATCTGGGAAAGAGAGAGAGGAAGTGCGATAAAAATTCCAACGGAGTAACCCTTGGTGAACATGGTAACATTTCAATAAGCAGCCCGGGATCAGATTTGCACGTGAGTCGCTAAAAACCAGCTGTGGCTCGTGGTCAGGTCATCAGGCAATGAAAGGCAGGATGAGAATCAGTTGGTCATCACACACTTTACGTAAAAAGCTTAAGTTCCAGGATCAGATCGATGCCCTTGGAGATGGACCTGGCCTGAGACACACACGGGAAGGGCCCGAGCGTCACCGTGCTGCCGTAGCAGGCGTCCTCGTTTTTTTCTTTATTCCGTTTTACGAAGGCTTGTTAATTCTTGGGAAGCCTTTCTAGTCTCCCCTGATTAGTTACATCCTCCTGCTTGTGTAATCTTGAGGTTTATAATCTGTCGCAACGCTGATCACAATCATCTGTTTCCAAGTCTGCCTTCTCTGAACTGAGACCAAATTTGATGGACGACCTGGGTCCACCCACCACCCGGGAGCAGTCAATCGACAATCAGAAGGTCCTTCGCCGTGACGGGCTGTGCCTGTCCTTTGGAGCGGGTGCTCTGGGTTAAGACAGGGCAATGCAGGGGCTGCTGGCTGCCAGGCTGCGGTGGCGGGGGTTGTTGGACAGGCACAGCGGGAGGAAATTGAGGGGACTAGCGGGAAAGTCAAAGCGTCTGCCATGGGGTCCTGGTGGGGTGTTGAGGACAGGCCGGGGAGGCTGAGAGCAGACAACAGAGAGGAGGGGAGACTAAAGGTGCTGGATGTCAAAAGTGGGTGCGGTGGGGGGCAGTGGATGAGCAAACTGGTCGCAGAGGGGGAGATGGAGCTGAGAGAGCCTGTCCCTGCCCGGAGGCGGGACATCAGGACCCCTCCCAGCAGACAGCTTGCCCTTCTCTTGTGCTCCCGAGGTCCTGCACTGCATTCTGGGCTGAAATATGTAATAAAAGGTAAACGACGCGTTTCTCCAGCAGAGGGGGCTCGACGCCGCGAGTGACTTGGAGAGAGCAGGTGTCCCCTCCTCCGCTGGGGACAGGCTTACCCCGAGGACTCAGAGGCTTCTTCAGGAGCCCAGGGAACCCTCTGGAGTGATAGAAAAATCAAGGGAGGTGACCGTCAGAAACGGGAGGCCTCAGTGCCGAGTCCACTGTCCTTCTGATCTTCACTGACTGATCCTAAAGAGCTGTGGGCTGCAGAACGGTCAGTTCTCCCCTCCCTGCCCCCTTTGTACCGGGGTCCACACTTGGGACTTCCACGAGGAGGCCCTGGGGTCCCCAGAGTCGCAGGATAAAGCTGCCAACAGCTGGTCTCGGGCAAGGCCGTGGCTGGAGGGGACCTTCACCCTCATCCTCCCTCAGCTCCAGCCCAGCCCCGGCACCCAGGCCAGTGTGGCCGGGTGGTTCTGTGTGCTGGGAAGAAGTGTTTCAGGGTAAGGACAGTGTGTGTAACTCTAGCCTCGACGAGAGTTAGCTCACGTGCATCATCTCAACGTAATGAATTATTCCAGCCATAACGCTGTATAAGCCGCAGTGTTTGGTGTTCGCCAGCCCTCCCATTGCTCCCGCGGGCCCCTCCTGCCCCGCTCCTCGCAGCCTCTCGAGACCCTCCCCGCTAAGCTGCCGCCCACCCAGTGTCTTCTGCTCTGCGCCAGCCCTCTCCCAATGGTACCAGATCTTGACAAAACAATGATGCATTTACTCATCTAGCTTCCTTCGCCCCTCTCCACAGTATTTTTGCAGAGGTTATTTTACGTACTCTTTCGAAATCCTTATGAAAATTAATTATATACATATTGGCGTGTATACACACATTTGTAGTTTGGCACCAAACCAACACAGTTTCCCCAAATCTTGTCCATGAAACCTAACGCACTCAAAGTGTTCTTGTTTATCCTTCACACTTTTTGTCCCCCTCCAGGCCGTTTTTCTCCTGGCTCTTTTGGGGTCCTTTCTAGGCTGTCTTGTTTCTTCTTAACCAGAGCCCACAGATTTCCAAATTAGCACTGGTTTCCTGATGCCACTGTTTTCTTTTTCATCCGCCCACATTTTTCCTCCCTGGGCCTAACTACCTGCTCAGTCCCCTTCGCCAGGGCTCTCCACCTCTCTGTTGCCCACACGCTTCTAAACAGGGGCTTTCTCGTGAGAGATGGTGGAATAACAGCACTTAGAAACGTTCCCACTAGCCCCAGACTGCGTGGATTCAAAGCCTGGTCGTGGCAAGTTACTTAACTCTCTGAACTTCTGTCTCCTCATCTGTGCAACAGAAACGATGGTACCCTCTGCACGGGTTGCTGCAAAGGTTAACTGACTTAATAGGTGTGAAGCCCTTGGAACAGTGCCTGGTGTATCGCAATAAATGTTAGCTATTATCACTGTGACTTCAACCAGCAGATTGTCCTGTTGAATAATTGACAACCTCTCTGATGTCTCAAAGTTCTACGATCGCTGCAGTTCACCAAAGAGCTTTGCAATCATCGGTCTGCATCTTCCCCTCTATTTCTACCTTGCAAGGAGAGACATTCAGGACACTGTTTCCAACAGCTTCCTATTGTTCCTTTGTAGTGCCCTACTCTGCCCGTATCAGCACCTTCAGGACTTCTTCCCGACTCAGTTGATGGGAGGAGGAATAGACCTGCCTTTGCTTGCAGAATGTGTGCTACAAAAACTTCCCAGAGAATATAACTTTCAACTCACAGCAATGCCAGACAAAACCACTTCCGGAAGGATATGCATTCCACTTACTTTTTCTAGGTGCTCTAAACTTTGTCATCAGAGTAAATCACACCAACTCAGAGTTCTACAGCTGGCCCCAGTGTTTAGCCACGTGGCACTAGCTGTCCTCACCGATCTTTAGAGACCCGCTCTCTGGGCCCCTCCAGCAAGCCTCTCGCCAGAGGGTGAGGAGTTACTAAGGGTCGGTGAGATGTCCCCAGACAGAGCCCTGGCTGCCACTTTCAGACCAGCTTTTACATCCGGGTCCCTGCTGTCCCCTCCTGGCACCTTCATGGGCCTCTGTGTGCTTTGGAGGGCAGACCTCACAGCAGCTGTGGACACTCCTTGGGGCAGCTGTTGGCTGGGGGTTGGGAAGAACTTGGGCACATGGGCCGGGTGTCCACAGGTGTGGGCAGGACGCCTATCACGGTGTGGGGTGAATCCAGGGTGGGAATAAGAGGAGGATGAGGCCGTGGGCCTGGGGTCTCCACTATAACTCTTGTCCCACAAATATTAGGGGGAGACCTTTTGCCCCCCTCTCCCGGACAGATGCGATTTCACCGGATCACAGTGCTCTGCCATTGGCGGGCAGGGTAAGAGCTGCCTAGACACTCAACACTGCGGTTACTGGGGGGACCCAGGACCTGCCCTCAGGGCTGAAGATCAGGATGCCTCCGAAGGACTAATTGTTTTTACCTTCTGACACTGTAAATGCTGTAACGTGTATTTGTTGCTAGAACACTCTGCGCTCCCAGCAAGTCCCCAGCCTCGTGGCAGGCGTTTTGCACTAACCCCCTCAGGCCTTATTTTATTTTTCCTACTTTTATTTTCCCCTCGTCCACACATTTTGTTTATAAAACCTGGGTATCATGTATGTATTTTTGTAAGTCGCCTCATATCCTGTTAGACACGGGGCTGGGTAGAGAACAAAAAGGGAGGGAAGGAACAGAGGGATGGAAAAAGAGAACAAGACTCCTCAGCCTCAACACTGGCCTGGGGCGCCGGAAGCACACCCTCTTCGCTCATTGTCTTCAGAACCAATAAGGCTAGTGCCAGCGGACATGGTAACTGTGGAAACCAAGCATCTGCAGCTGAGGCTGGGGCGGGACATGGCTCCTGCCCTGGCTGCTTTCTTGATGGTTGGTTGGATGTGGAAGACCAAGCCTTGGTATCCCCGTTTCCTGCAAGCTCCTTGACAGGGGCATGGACCTTCAGCCTCAGCTTTCACGCACCCATGCTTGAGGATTTTCCAGGGTAAATACTCCAGAAGGAAGCAGAGAGCCCAGAGGGGTCACCCACACTAACCTATAGGGTCCCACCCAATTCCCGGTTTCAATCTTAGGTTTGCAGCCTGACCCCGGAGGCTCCCCCGGCCTCTCCAGGACGGAGACTACAGATTCCTGACACTTAGCTTGCCATGCACCTGCAGGCTGCAGCTTTGCTTGGGATTGGACCTCATCCTATGGCCTAGACATAGCAACCTGTGACATGGAGTTAAAAATTCTCGAATCGGTGCAGCCACCAAACCGAAGCTCCGTGAATGCTTCTGGAAAGGGAGTTTTGTCGGAGGCCCGAGCCAAGCAGCCACCTCCAGAACATCTCAAAACAGACACAGCCCTGAAACAACCACATTTTGCTTTATTAGGCGTTCCATGGTAATATAACACAGAGTTTTTAAGGAATAATAAACACGAGACTTGTTTTTTACCATAATTATTTTGCCATTAAGACAGTGGTTACAAAAAAAAAAGTATTCTTCTGGCTACACACTTTATCAGCTTTAGAACTGAAAGTTCCTCCACTCATGGGTCACGATCACAATTTCAAGGATTAAAAACCATCTATTCTTAAATCCTACACTGTTTTAGAGCATCAAGTCACTGCAGTTGTTCAGTTCGGAGACACTGGCGATTTATTTTAGCATTTACATGTGACATTCGTTTAACAGACACACAAAGCAAGCCAACAGGTAAACATGCTTACACAGCCTGCAGAAATCTTCAGGTTTTAAATTGTTTTTTTGTTTTTTTTTTTTAACGAAAACAATCAAAACAACCAAAATGACCATGACCTGGTACAGGAAAAACAGGAAGACTCAAGTGAATACTAAAGAGCTGCGAGTGTTTCTTAGAATTGAAACAAAAAAAAAAATTTTTTTTTCCAACTTGTTCAGATTTCCTCTAAGTGCAGGTGAGAAAAAAAAATGCAAATATATTAAGTCAACCAATTATTTTTCAAAAGTGCAATTTACCTTTAAAATAACAAATAAACAACAACAACGTAAACCCGAAACCCCAACCGTAACCCCAAAGGCAAAACGTGTGGAGAGAGGAGGGTGATGATGTGACGACCTACTTTTTCGATGTTATGCTTTACAGAAACAGATTTGGTTTTATAAAAGCCTTGCAAACACAACACTGCTTAAGAGAATCTGTAAACACGCTCGGAATGAAATGCCACACACGTCGGCAAGGACAGGAACGGGCACAGAGGAGCCAGCCCGTCAGCGAGACGAGGGGGGTGGGACGGGGACACGGGATCACCTGTGGTCTCTGAGGTGGCCCCGCAGTTAACTTGGAAGGTTTTCGCCCCACAACAGCTCTGACAGATCATTCATAAAACCGATTTTTCCTCTTGCAAAGTAAAATGGACTTTAAGTCAAATTTCCAATGATTTTTTGAGTTTATAGGGCCTCCCTATATTGCATTACATCTCTTGAAATAATTGGATGAGAAAAAACATGGATTTTTGCCCCAAAGTGAGAAGCCCCAGTGTGTTCTAGAATCCCGAAAGACCTGAAAAGAGCAGGCGCTTGGGCTGCCTTCGGCCTCGGTGGCCTGCTAGGGTGACTGGGGCTTGATTGACAGGTTTGGCTGTGTCTTTAGCCAGACAGCACGGCACAGGGGAAAAACCTCCTGCTCGGCAGCCTCAGACTTCTTCAACATCTCAGCACTGTTTGTGGGTCCATGCCGGGCCCCCGTGTGACAGTGTGGGTGTCACACCCCGCCCACCCCGCACCTGGCAAGAGTCTCCAGCTCTAACGCACAACCTCAGGATGGGGTGGGTAGCACAGTCTCAGGCAGGCCAGGACAACACACCGCCATGGTTGCCGTGGCAACGCTCGAATCCTGTGGGCGGGTCCTGTGACCACGGTGAAATGGCAGACCCGGCGATTTGAAAAGACGACAGGGGAAGGTGGGGACAACCCCACTGTCTCAGAGACGAGGGCTGGAGGAAACACGAAGAAAGAGATAGACACTTGAAAATATTCATGAGCTAAGGAGAGAGAGAGAGAGAAAGAGTGTGTAGAAAAACGGTGGAGAGATTTCATCTGCAATAAAATCTAGGCCAAAAAAAGCAAGCCTGCCCTTTATCAACAGGTGACCCAGAAGGCTACAGAATGGCTATGACGCGGGCGTTTTGGAGCCTCTCAGGATGGACGTGATGAGTTTGCCAACCACCCTGAATCAGCGTGACGGTTACATAATTGCATCATTAGGATGTCCAGTTCAAACCCCTTGTACTAATAATGAGTTAGACTTTCCAATTTAGTATTAAAAAAAAAGACTCCCCCACCCCCGACCCCTCCGCAGCCCCCACGAAGAAAACTTTTTTAAAAATGTAAAAAGAAAAAAAAAAAGGCAGCTCTGGGCAATTCACTTTATCTTCCCCCGTGAAAAGGGTGGTGCTAACGAGTACTACAGAGGTTGGAGATGAAGACACCCTCGCTGTGATCTGCTCTGTCGCGCATGTCTGAGTGTTGGGTGCGGGTCCGCGTTTGAGCTTGGTGGACAGACCCGGGTGTGGTATTCGCAGATGTGCAGGGGAGTGGGTGAGCAAAATCAGTGACTCTCGGAGAGAGACGGAGTGCGAGGCCCTGGAGGGGACCCCGTGAACTGGTTGCCCCACAGTAACTATCACAGGCTCTTAAAAAAAAAAAAAGGAAGGAAGGAAGGAAGGAAGGAAGTCTCAGAATGTCCTCAGGTGTCTCATCCCCCATCCCCAAGTGCAGGGCGTGGCCCGGGAGCTCTAGCCCAGGCTGGTGATGTTGGCACGGCCACCAGGGGGCGCCACGATGCGCTGCGTGGTGCGGCGGGGAATGTTGTCGTCGATCTGAGCGCCTGGAGGGAGAGGAGAGGAGGAGAGAGGGTGAGGCCCTGCCACGTGGTCGCGACAGCTCCTGCTTCAAATCAGAGTCACTGTGTCTGCCCTTCTCTCAAAACGTCACTGTCGGGTCAGACTACAAAAGGGGACAGATCCAAGGTCGGCCAAAGAATCACGGAAGCTAGTTGGATCTGCCCTAGAGACAGGAAAACCATGTACGAAATGCCACTACGTTTCAGGTGCCAGCCTGCCACTGTTCCCACTAGTCAAGTTGGCAGTGGCTTCTCTGAAGGCACAGCCCCCTCCCCTCGGGCATTCTACGTCCTTAACCCCACAGCCGGAGTCGCAAGCAGGAGTGACGATGGTGCCTCGTATTTGAATGGCCTGGTGACATCGGACAGCACAGACAGGACGATGCCCATTTTACTTATGACAAAACTAAAGTTCGTTATTTTTAAATTTTTTGAAAGCTGTCTATCCATACATGTCACGTATGGCAACTTTCTAAAATCCAGTACATCTGACAAGACAAAAATTGTCTGATGAACGATTCCTTTAACATGCCGTAGGAATGCGGGTGCTTATCTGTGGCTCTGGAGGCTGAACAGTGGGATATTCTAGTCACGGACCAGACGAAATTCGGGAGGAAAGTTTCAAAGAGGGAAACTCTCAAATGCGGACCCTTTCCTCTCACCCAGGGGACGTCACGTGTTTTATCCAGGCGAATAGCTGACAGTTCTCAAATGTAAAGTTCTGAGCCCGTTACAGAGTATTAACTCATTTTAATCCTCACAGACAACCTCATGAGGGAGCTACTGCTATTATCCCCATTCTACAGGTGAGGAAACTGAGGCACGGCTAGGGCTGAGCTCCGAAGCTGGGCTGTTCGAACCCCAGACTCCACGAGCTGAACTGCTGCAATATACTGTAGGGAGAAGAGAAGTCCTGAAATACCGCTATGTCCTTTTTCACGAGGGACATAATAAACTGAAAAAATGTCCTCTTACTATATCAGGTATTACACATAGTAGGGGCATCATAGCATTCTATGTGATATAAACTGGTAATCACTTCGGGGAGAATGAGACTATCATTCCCTTCCATTTCTGCCCCCTTTCCAGATGCAATTGCAGGCTCCCCGGCTCCCATGAGCTGGTCCCGCAGGACATGGCCACAAGCGTACCAGACAAGCTGAATCCAGACTGGTGCAGGTTCCGGACAGGTGGGGCCTGCTGCTTGGCAGGAGACGTCTTGGCCGAGGAGGCTGGAGTGACTGTCTTGGGCGTCACAGACACCTCGCACACGGGTCCGTCGTACAGGCCGCGAGGAACCCCTCTCAGCTCTGCCAGCTGCAAAACACAAGAGCCCCCCAACTCAGGCCACAGTCACAGAGGACACCTCCCTAGCAACCCTCCCAATGAAGGACCAGAGAGGCCTGGATGAGCCTGTGAGATTTGGGGATTGAGGGCTCTCCTTACAGATAGGTACGACAAGGACAGGTGGTGTGGGGCCAGCTCCCTCGACTCTAAGCCAAAGCTCCCCACAAGCTGGGTCACTGGTAACTGATTACTCTACAAAAACTAACATTTCTTACCATTTTTCTCCCAAGGAACTTCAACTTTAAACGCTATAAGATCCCCTAAACATGCTGTGAGGAGGATGTGGTGTCAGGTTTAAGATCTGGCCCCAAACTTTCTATCCAATCTCCCTTTAATTCCCTTATAGCTCCATCCCTTCTCTGCCCTACAGTCCTCACATCAGGGATGTGGACTGTTCACCATACCCTGAATACACTACACATTTTCTAAGCTCATGACATTCTCTTTACCTAGTTCCCTATCTCCCTTCTTTGACTTAACAAACTCCTGCTTAACCTTCAAAGCCCAACTCAAAAATGCCCTCTCCCCATGACACTCTCCCCCACGACTCTGCAGCAGTGTTTCCCTCCTCTGGGTCCTCACCCCATACTCCTCGTCATAACACTTTGCTCAGGCTGGCTGTGGACACGCCTGACTCCCCCTCCAGTATTTTAAGTTCCAGGAATACAATGATCAGGTTCCCCTTATCCCTGTCACCCCCTGTATTCACCTCAATATTCTGATTCAAAGCGCTTAATAAGTGTTTGTGGCATTGAACTTAATCCATGATTTAAAAAACAATTCGTAAGAACAAAACCACTCACCCTGCTCCTGGCCTTGATACGCTTGTAAACAAAATCAGGGAAGGGCTTCCGGGGGATGTAGCGCCCAGAGCCTTCGGTGACATGCAGGGTGCCGTCCTCCAGGACAATCTTCCCCTGGCTGATGACCACCAGCGGAGAGCCGCGGCACTCCATGCCTTCGAAGATGTTGTACTCGAGAGACTGGAAGAAAAGAGCACCGGAAACTCAAGAGAGGCCCTGCCACCTTGCAGGACTTAGTCGGCCTGGCAGCGCCCACTGCCCCAACCTCCCGTGGACAGAGGGAATGGCCCAGAGACAGGCTCCTGTCCTGGCTGGCCACCCCTGTGGGCACTTCACCCCTGTGTCTTCATATGGAATAACCTCTCCTAGCTCTCCAAATTGAGAAGAAAAATAATCGAACAGAATAGTTGTATTTACAGTGTGTGTAAATGCTACACAAATATAAAGAAAAGGATCCCTCCTGTTTGAAGGGGTGGGGTTCCCACCAATTCAAGCTCCATTCAGGTTGAATTCCCAAGGCCTTCTCTGTCCAAGTTCCAAATTTCACCTTGAAAGGGGCCATCACAGGTAGTTCTCTCCTCCTGGCTTGCCTGGCTCTCCAAGCTGTCAGCGGTGTGGCTAAACTGAAGTCCCTAAACGAAAGGGACTGTGGTATCTGAAGAGCCATGCCTGGGATAAATGTCTGAGGGAGGGCTGATTTCCAAAACAACACAGCTATCCTTTTGGTTTCAAACTTTCCAGGGGGAACAGTGTCAACTCTGGATGCCATCATGGAAACAGGAGGGGTCCCTACATGAGTTTGTTTTCGGGAATAAGGTGACAGAAAACAGGGAGCACCATACCCTGCAATTAAAAACTCCCCGTGTCAGAGTCACATCTTGTAGCTTCGGCTCCCCCAGATCCCGAATGCCTCCCGCTTCCTCCTGCCTGCCCCGTTCCCGACACCAGTGGCCGAGGCCGAGCCCAGGAATGGAGGATTAATAGGCAGCTCCGGCCACAAACAGCAGCTTGGGCTTCTGGTGCAATCCAGACCAGGTTATCAACACTCGGGGAGCTGGCTCTGCGCAGAGCTGCACCAGTGCCCGCCGGGCGGGAGAACGCCTGCTTGGTGCAGCGGCGGGCGGCAGAGAGCAGCCTCAGCCGGCCCGTCAGCACGGAAATGCAGCGACGCCCGGACGCGGAGCTGAGCGGAGCAGCAATGAGGGCCGTCAGCACGCTGCTCTCATCTCAGAGTAATTCGAAAGCTACCAAAGGAACCACAGCGGAGAGGCACCTGCGGGCAGGGAAGAGGACTCTACCTGTGGATTCTCAACGGAGACCAGTGTGGGTGGAGTGCACAGCTCTTACAACTGTCTTTCGTCCACTCTAAGACACTCGTCCCTGAACTCAAAATGTGTCTTACGGCAGCCAGAGCTGTGCCACTGCTATCGGCCTGGACTGAAGTCAAGCTCTTCCAGGGGGATCTGGGTTTGCTTTTGCCCCTGGCTCGGAGGGTGACCACACTGGGGGCATTTCACATTAAATCCTCAGCTTAAGGCTGTTCCAGACCATGTGGGCAGTGTGAACTCAGACCACAAAGCTACACAAGCACCAGCATTTGGTGCGAATTCTTGGGAGAGACATTTATCCCTCCTGGCGTCCAATGCCAAAGTTGAGGCATGGAAGATTTCTTGCCACTCCTTTCTGCACAGAAGTTCACTTCCCACTGGGCCCTTGGTGGCCCTGCACAGTTTTACGGGAGTGTCCTATGAGACGCCTCATCTTGGGTGTGTTCTCTTTCACCGCAGTGTATGATCTAATGGAAAATCTTAAAATCGACGGCATCTCAGATATGGTATAATCCAGGAGTTGTGTGACTCTAGGCAGGTCACGCTAATCCTGCCGCAGAGCTTTGGTTTCTTCATCTGCCACCCTCCCGAGGCTTATGTGAAGACGAAAATACAAAAAGTATCGTCCCCCGTCATCTCTGAGATAACCTTTAGAAGGGAGTGAGTCGGCCCTTAAGACCCGCGTCAAGCCTCGACTCCTCCCCGTCACTCCACGGCTCTGCTCCGACAACCTCCTGTCGCGCCCTCCTGGAGAGAGCAACGGGTGAGGCTTTGGCCATGGAGCCATCTGTCCTGGGTCCACATCCCAGGTCTGCGATTCACCAGCTGTGTGTCCTTGGACAAGTCCCTCCTACTCCACTGAGCCTCAGTTTCCTCTTTTATAAGAGAATAAATGGAGCCCACTTCGCAGGACTGACGCCAGGATTAAATGAAATAGAACGAACAAATGCATCTGGCACCCGACTCGGCACACAGCAGGCATTTAGCAAATGTTCACTCATTCACTGTCTGGCTTTTTATCGCACTTTGCTGACAAGACTGCAGGGTCTGAGACATCATGCTACGCGTAAACTGAGTCTAGCTGCCTATAGATGAACACCCACAGAGCTTTGGGGCTACCTCCCATGTTAGAAAGATGGAGGAACCAGCCTCCTGATTCTTAGGGGTCCAAGGGTCGAGAAGTCCAAGGGTCAGGTCCTGGCTTGGGGCACTCAGAGCCGACCCTCTGTCAAACCGTGATGCAGGGAGGCTCGTGGCGCACCACACATAGAAATTTTTAACCTACATCCACCCGGCTCCCCAAAATTACTCATCTGGCTGGATGCCTGGGAAATGCAAGCACAGGCTTAGCAACAGGGCTGTCAACAACAGTTAGCGGGATGCCCCGGATTAGAGCCAATTAGCAGGAAACACTCCTCCATGGGAAAAGCCTCCTGTTTGCACTTTCCCAATGATGAAAGCACAGGCATGCTTAGCGCTGGCTCTTCGAAACAGGTGAGGACGGAAAAGCAGCACTCTGAAGTCAACATCTCTTACGGGGTCACCTGGAGTTAAAGGCAGGGCAGGTCTGGGTGCAAATGTCTTCCCGAATCTCCACTCCCTCCGGTCTTCTCTTTTTCTAGTCTAAGAGGTCCAAATGCAACCTCCCCAGCCAGGTCATACACTTCTCAAATAAGGAGCCCAGTCTGCCCCTAATATTCATATTTCCTTGGGGGGGAAGGGACCCTGCAAGGGAGGGAAAGCGTTTTCTCCACGCAGCCCTGGCCAAGCAGCTGCAGGCTGGCAGGGAAGAGCTCTGAACCATTTTGGGTTCTAATTCTGGCTTGACCGCAAAATCGCTATGTAACGTTAGACTGGTCACTTAAGCTCTCTAAGCCTCTGTTTATTTATCTTCCCAATTGGGATAATGATACCAGTCCCTTTATTGAGAAGGTCAAGTAAAGAGTAAAAGGGGATGTGACATTAAATGCGTGTGAATTAGGTAGGTCCACCAGGCAGGCCCCTAGAACCCCTGCCCATAGAGCAGCCAGTCGGAACCGCCACGGGGCTGCGATCTGCGCTGTAAGTGGGTGCAACGCGCTGCCAGGCTACGCCAGCCAGCGGGAAGGAGGGAGAGAGTCAGCTACAAACATGCAGGTGAGCAGCCACCACCATCCTGGTACCCGCAGGTGCCAGTACTAGGCCCGAGCTCACCGCAGCCCAAACACCTCCATCCAAAGGGGAGAGAACTGGGAAATGGCAAAGGCCCCGGCTGCCTGGAGAAATTCCAGAAGCACACCCCTGTCCTGGCATCATGGCACATGGCAGGTGGCGGGGAGGTGTCAGTGCTTGCTGGCGCAGGCTGTGTGGGGTGGGCAGGCAGGAACCCTGCTCCCTATTGAGCCAGCTTGCAATTTAGAGCTTCCCAGAGAATAATGTCCCCATTCAGAATTCACGCCAAGATTCAGATGAGTTTCTGACACAAAACGCTTCTGCCTGGGGCCCATTTCTTCTCCAAAGCTCTCCCCTTGTCCATATTCTTTCAATCTCTTATCTCTACCATTTTGTCTGCGGCAATTGGTGGTGTCTAACAGCTCTGCCTAACGCACACTGACCTCGCAGGGTCACAGGCACTTGGGGACCTCGTCTGAGTCCCTCACTCTCTGACAAGGAGCCCGAGACATCGAGTCATGGGCCCAGGGTCACATTAACAAGAGAGGGCACCCCTAAGCTCCACAGACCAGACCCAAAGGCAAGAGAGACCCCAAACCTGCAGATCCTAAAACTGTGAGCGAATAGCTGTGGGTAATGTCTTCTACTAGGGAGAAGGCAAAGCCAATCGGTTCCTTCAGGACAATAAGAGGGACGGTCATTCCGGTTTTGTACGGCAACACTGACGTGAGAAAACGATGGCTTAAGAGAATAAAAGTGCCCAAGGGGCATCTCAGGAGAAGACATCTGACTTGCACCAAGCACCGCCATGAGCTACACCAAACTATGAAAATGGGATGGTGCCCGACTTCTAGAAGCTTCTCGGGTCCCGGCATGACTTTGGAGGCTCTAGTCTACAGAATGAGAAGCCGTGGTACTCCAAAGTGATGATGGGGTAACAGTCTTATTGACCTCACTAGAGAAAATGAAATAGCTACTTTTTTTCCTCAATAAATTGCAAGTTGTAACATGTCCCAGGGAAAAGTCCACCCCAATCAGGGAGTTCTTAGAAACCCTGGCGCTCTCCCTTCCTCTGACTCTTTCTGTGATGGGATCGGTCTGCACGGTTAACAGGCCTTACGCTGTTGTGTGTCTTGGCAGAGATGGTTTTCACGCTGTCGGGGTCCCAGATGACCAGGTCGGCGTCAGATCCCACAGCGATGCGGCCTTTCCGGGGGTAGAGATTGAAGACTTTCGCTGCGTTGGTGCTGGTCACAGCCACAAACTGGTTCTCATCCATCTTCCCAGTGACCTGAGGGGCACAGCACACACGCACACAGCAAAAGCAGGTTAAAAAGCTGAAGGGTAGAACATTACTTTGAAATAAAAAGGAACAAACCATGGATACATCTAATAACTTGGAGGTCAAGGGCATTACGCCAAGTGAAAAAAAAAAAGCAATCTCATATATATATATATATGTTTTTTTTTTGGAGACAGGGTCTCACTCTGTGGCCCAGGCTGGAGTGCAGTAGCAAGATCAAAGCTCACTGCAACCTCAAACTTCTGGGCTCAAGCGATCCTTGTGCCTCGGCCTCCCAAGTAGCTGGGACTGCAGGCGTGCACCACCACGCCCGGCTAATTTTTTTATTTTTTGTAGAGATGGGGTCTTGCTATGTTGCCCAGGCTGGTCTCAAAATCCTGGGCTCCAATGATCCTCCTGCCTCGACTTCCCAAAGTGCTGGGATTACAGGTGTGAGCCACTGCACCCAGCCAGGATATATTATTTACATAATCTAAAAAATTCACTAAGAAACAGGAAACCTGTTCTGTTAATATATTTTAAAACATTAAATATATATTAAATCCCAAAGATCTCCTAAAGGTCAGTGTATGTTCAAAGCAGGCCTACCTGAGGCCAGTAGTGAGTAGGAATGCTAAATAAACCCAGAGAGCCCTAAAAGAGACTTCTAAGAACACTGAGTCCATTTCTCAGAGCAGAAGAGGATTCACTGAGTGAGTCACCAGGTTGCTAAGGAAGCTTTTTCCTGCGTGACTGAGAGTGACATTGAAAGACTATGTATATAGTTTCCATAGATGATAATGATTAAGAAACATATATGTAATGTTTAGGAGAAATGACCTATAATGAGTGGCCTTGGATTTCAAACCTAAGAAATATGTCACACAAGTGCCGGCTTCTCGAATGTTCTCAATTGTCATGTCAAGGCCTCCAGGAGCCCCATGGCTTCAGGATGAAGAGGCTGAGACCCGCCGGAGAGCAAGGCCACTACTCTTACCACAGCCTTGTCCCAGATGATGGACATCCGCTCCTCGGTGCCGTTGGTGCCCTCAGGGATCAGGGTGAAGTTGTCCTTCCCCACGGCCTTCTGAGCAGTGTTGAAAGTACAGTGGGCACTGCCAGTGACCTGGAGGTCTCCGCTAGAAGGAAAACGTGTGGCGTGACGCTGAAGCTTCGTTAGAATGCTGTGTCCCTAAATCTACTGCACGAGGTATATTCCGGGTGACACTGCCCCAACCACAGCGGAGTCTGGACACCTCGGTCACCCCAGTGAGTAAATTTCAAGAGGGCCCACGTGTTTATGCAAAATTCCCTCCCAGAGTGGCATCGGAAGGATAATCCCGTTCCCGGTTAGCCATCCTGGTGTGGTGAATGAGGATCCACCTGTTTGCCAGCCTGCTCTGGGACACCACACTGTCACCTACCCGGTCAGTTTGGTCCGAGGAAAGACCGAGAACACGGAGCATGAACAAGCCGCCGGGACTCACCAGGACAGCAGAGAGTTGAGGAAATCCGGAGTGGTCGGATCCGGGCTCAAGGGTGGGGAGGTGACGAAGGCGGCGGCCTTGGCCCAGTTCTTGCTCCAGTAGTGGGAGCCATCGGTTCCCAGGCTGGCGGTGATGGGCTCGCCATACACAACGGTTCCTGGCAAACAGAACACGCAAGGCTCAGCCCGAGACGACGAGGAAGGAAGGAAACCACCCTTCTGAGGAGCCGCCGCCTGCCCGGCAGCACACCCAGGGCTCCCGCCATCCCTCCAAGGGAGACGACAGCCTGGTCTCACAGACGATGCCTGGGGAGGCAGGTACCTCGGCCGGCGAAAGTCACCCGGGAATGTGTGTTCCCAGAGTTCACCTTTGGCCCCTGCTCTTCCAACTCCTCATACTCTCCCCAGGGAATCCCAACGTCCTGAAGGCTTCCCGCTCCTGCTCTGTTCATTCCCAACTGTAAGCAATCTCCCGCCCACACGGCGCCCCAGCACCCAGGCCCAGGTGCCACGTGGACTCGTCTTTGCGTGATCCGTGGCAGCGCACACGCAGCCGTACTGTTCGGCACACGCGCGCTCTGCCTGCCGCTCCCAAACCCTCCCAGTGTCCAGTTCTGACTAAAGGCCCGTGGGAGGAAATCACACGCGACATCGCCAGGCGGGAGGATTTGAGAGCAAATCCACAGCCCTTCAGATCTGCCCGAGAGATAGCCTGGATCCCCGCGTCACCCCCTGAAGGGGGCTGCCCACGACAGCCACCAGATTCACAGCCAACTTGGTGAGAGTGAGAAATAAACTTTGCGCAGTGACATTCCTCAGACGTCAGCGTTTCTGGAAGCCCAGCCTAACTTAATTAACACAGTGTCCAAAAAAGGAACATCAGCTCCCTGACGCCGAATCGTGGCCTCTTCTCTGTCCACTCGGGGAAGCCATGAAGTTGGAAATCGTTTATATCCCCGAAGGCCAGTGCTTTAGTGACTTACATACCAGCCTGCCTTAGATCAGGCCCCAGTCCTGTCTCCCCAGCTCACGCCGGCTACACTCGCCAGTTAGACTTTAGACTTAGGTTTCCCCAAACCCCTTCCCCGCCTCCGTTCATCCTCCACGACACTTCCAGAGTGGTCTTCCTAAAACATAATCTTTCCATGCCGTTCTCCTGCATAAAATCCTCCAAAGGAGCCCTTCTGCCTTCGGGGATTTAAAAACAACCAACAACAACGAAAAAAACCTTCCTCACCGAAGCATCTGATGCCCTTCGTTACCCAGCTAATCTCCTCTTTAACATCATCTTAAACTCAACTCGGGTGTCGACACCCGTTTGAGAATCGTATCTTCCACTCCTCTGATTGCCAAAACAATGCCATTTTTTGACTCTGCACTTGATGGAGACACACCGTTTATCATTTATCAGTCTGCACATAGTAGGCCCTCAGTGAATGTGTGTTAAATTGATTACATGGTCTGATATTTTATTAGTTAAAGGCACCCCTAGCTGGAATGTGATCCCAGGTCAGCGAATTCACCTCCGGTCACCTCCTTCCCACAATGCTCCGGCCAAGCTTCCCGCTTCTTCAAACACAGGGGCCCTCAAGGCCAAACACACCGCAGTCAGGAATGTGCTTCCCTTCCCCTCACGGCCTTCTCCAGGGCCTTATCGCTAGATAATACACCCGGCGCCCTCTCTGCAGGCCACTCCGAGCTGGCTCCGCACAGCTGCCCCCTCCTGCCTCAGGAATTTCACAAAGGACTCGCTGTTCAGCCAGGGAGTGCTGGAGGCCGCGGCAGGCAGCTCACTGGGGCAATCGGTGACAACACCCCTGACAACGCCCCAACCAACACCCCTAACAACGCCCCCCACCCCCAGCAGGAGAGAGGGCTCCAGACCCAGGGGAAGCCTGGCCCAGAAGGAAGCCCCCAGGAAGGAAGGGGCCAGTGCCCAGAAGGCCTGCCAGTGTCCCCTGGGCTCCTGACCCTCTCGGAGCACCCGAGGCAGAAGCTGGTGAGGCGAGCCAGCCGGGTGGCTGCACAAACCGCTCCAGCTCGTCGCCAAGTGGAAAAACACCGCATAATGAGCAGGCCCTGGATGTGCCAAGGACCTTTATGAATGCAGATGGCCGAGCAGGAACCGGGACAGCCCACAGTTCTCAAAGGATCCCGGCTCCAACTACAGGCTTTTGGTTCGAGCTTCAAACAGCTCTGACTCAAACAGCTCTGACAAACCCTAACTCTCCTGGCCCCGCCCGGCCCTCAGGTCCTGCTGGCCACTGTCCGTCTGAGCACAAAGGTGAGGCCTGCACAGGTCACAGGAAAACAAAGGACCTGCAACCCTAAAGGTTTCCTGGTTTTGTCCACATGAAAAAGTTCATGAGAGCAGAGCCGCTTGGAGACAAAGAATGGCTGGACGGCCTCTGGAACTCCTTGGACAAACATAAAAGCATTTTTCTGAGTTTCCTGTAACTTGCTGTCACTTGTCCTCTGCCTGACTCTGCCCCCTTGTCCCATCTCTAGAAACCGGTGCCACCAGGAGGGGCTTGTTCATGAAAAGTGGCCCGAGAACCACGAGCGTGAATGCTGCGGACTGTGGGCTCGTCTCTCCCTGCAGAGCACGACTCAGGCTGGGCTGGGCTGCGGGGCGGCTCCGCGAGGGGCTGGATGGAGCCCCTCTCCCTCCATGCACGGGAACACGCGGCTCTCCACGAGACGATGAACTTGGCCTTCAGCCTCCGGAAAACCCCAGATCAGGGTCGGAGCTTCTAAGACCACTGCTGACCAGAGCCTGCCTCTTAGACCAAGGCCGAGTGAGGACTGCCGGGCCGGGGCCAGGCTAACATGAGGACACGCAGGGACAGGAGAGGTGGGCGCCGGAAGGAGGGAGGCATCTGGCAGCTCATTTCTGCTCTGCTCTGCTGAGATTCCCTCAGGGATTCAGAAGTCCTTGCTGTCTTTTGGTTTCATTTCTTTCTTTAGCCCCAAAAGGCGAGGCGGGAGATAAACCACCACGTACAAGCACAGACACCATCACGGCGGCCGGGAGCCCCCACCCAGGGCCCCTCTCCCCACTCCATAAACGCTGCGCGTGACGGAGCCATGGAGGAGCTTCCGGAGCTCAGTCGGGCCACAGACACCACTGAAGTGCGTGCCAGAAATAATTACCACTAATAATAATAAACCATCGAAAGGGCTTAATTGGCCTTGCTGCACTCTTCTAGAAACACTGCTGACGCTTTCTTGGCGGTCGGCAGCCCTTCGTGATTTTCTTCTCCAGGGAAAGTCGACGCTGGGGATGGGACCCCAGGCCAGCCCTCAGCAGCCTCTCCAGTAAGGCCGGGAACTGCAGGGGACTCGGGGCTGGTGTTTATTCAGAACCAGCCCGGGGCCTGAGTGCATTCATGAAGAATAAACTGGAAGCTGACATTTAGAGACGTGTGACAGCTCCCAGCTCTGACAGTCATTTCCCATGAACGAGAAGCAGGAGGACAAATGCAAAGGAGGAACAGTGGGAAACCACGTCTATGCAGCTCAATATGCAGCCACAAGAGCAGAGTGAAAAACCGACCAGGATGGACAGACACGCACACTCACACATGCTCACCTCTCTCGCTCTCCTTGCAGAGAACCTGTGCCAGACCCTAACGGCCTGGGGCCTGGGCTGTCAGGTGTTCGTACCAGGAGTGGTTCTCGAGGAACGAAATCTTAAGGTTTTTAGAATTGATGCTGAGGTTTTCAGAATTGATTCTCAAATCTGATTGGATATAAAGGCACTAATGACCCTAGTTCCAGCAGTAAAGAGAGCACTGATCGTCCACGGCACGGTGGGGTAATAGAGGAGCACGAAACGTCACGACTGGATACGCCCAATCAAACACTTCTAAGAGGCACAGTTCTGCGTGACTGTGTATTTGAACCTTGGAACACGTCTGTCAAATTAACAAGTATAACAAGCTCGCTCAGTTGCTCCTAATTGTGCCGAACAAAGTGGGGAAAGAAGAGAATGAGTTCAGGATTCAAATTCCCAGCTCAAGCAGCATGTAAATGACCAAAGTTTCCATGTCTGCCTTGAAACAGACCCTTTCGTCTCACAGATGCAGAGCTGAGATGGCTGAAAACCAAACCCGGGATCTCATCCTGCGAACGGCTGAATCACGATGCAAACTGAATTCCCAACCTCACAAGGTGTCTGCCGTGAAAGCCAGGGCCCTGATTGGGACGGGAGTCTGCCTCCAGAGCGCCTTGGGACTTGAGTGGCAACATCAACTCTTCCCCGAGCCTCCAGTCTGCTGGCCCCACCTGCAGATTTCAGACTCGCCAACCCCGTATCACGTGAGCCAATTCCTTAAAAGAAACCTCTGTCTGCCTGTCACTCACTCACTCTCTCTCTCTTCCACTCTATTTATCTAGATAACCCTAACACAGATTATGGAGGGATTTTATCACATTCATGGCTGAATCCACCTGCCACTCTCAGTCCCAATTCTAGGTTCAAGAATGGTACATTGAGCATTAGCTCAACACTAAGGATTCATCACCAAATTGAGGGGGTCCTCACAGGCCCCATGACACCACAGGACCACAAGCTCCTCATGATGCTGGGGTCACTCCTGTTGACCCGCAGGGCATAAGACGTCTCGTCGTGAATTTCAGTTCCCAGAGTTTCATGTCCCCCAGCAGCCACAGCTGTTCTGAACTTTTCTGCATCTGGATTACAGGGGTGGAGTCAGGAGGAGGAGGATGGAAAAAAATGTCCACCAGATAAGGTCATCAGGCACTGCCCACGGCTGCCACTCACACACGGGAGGCATCAGCAGCCACGCCAGATCCCACACGGGGACAAAACGCAGACCCAGGGAACCCAACCAGAGGAGAATCCCCACACACCGGGCCCTCCGAGGAGAGAGAGCTGGCCAGGAGTCCGGAATCTCCGTTTCTGCTTCCCACAGGCTGGATGGTCTGGGGCAGGATGTTCAGTTTCTGCCTTCCCATCTCTCTTCCATGGAATGAGCCCACTAAACTGACCAACGTCCACGTTCTCTTCAAGACTAAAAGCTTGCCCCAGGTCTTCCAGTCCTGGCTCTGTTTCCATTTCCTGTTCTGCCACGTGGGGTTGATGAGATGCCGCCTTGCTGAGCGGCACAGACAGTGGAGGCAGCTGTCTCTCAGGGAAGACGGGATGCGGTCAGGTTGGGTCAAGTGGGATGTGAACATAGTTCTCACCTAATATCCTCACTTCCCTAAGCTTCTCCTGGCTGAGCGTTTGGACCAGCAGGTCTCCGGGTGGGGGGACATGTGACGGGCATTAAGAGAAGGTGTGACTGCTCCTCCCACTGGGAGGATCATGATGTTTCAACAGCTCACAACTGCAGAAAAATTTCGAGCCCCCTTACACAGTCCGACCCCTCTGCGGCTCCCTTCTGTGCTCTCACCTTACTGGCTTGTGCCTCTTGCCCTGACCTTCTCCCCTGGTGTCCCTCCCCTGCGAGCAAAGGAGCCAGCTGAGGACCAGGACCATGTCTCCTTCCTGGTGCACAGGCCAGAATCTCCCCATTTCACAGAGGAAGAAATGGGGCAGGAGAACGTTGCCACTGCCTCACACTTGCCTCCGGGTACCAGAACCGCCCACCTGAAGCACACACAGTCCTGAGCAGAAAACCCTCGTCCTGCGTCAGGAGGTGTCTTTGCTCTGCTTTTCCAACAAGCTCCAGGTTCAACAAGCCCTTCATTCTTTAACCATGACAGTAGTCGGTAAGAGCTGTTGCCTGTGACTTTGCCTGCATTCTCGCATCTGCACATCATCAGCGCCCTGCGAGGTGAGTCACTGTTACCACCCTCCCTTGCAGATGGAAAAAGGGGACGTGGAGATGACGAGGAAGCAGCCCGGCATCACGTGGCTGGCGCGCCGTGGACCTGGGGTTTGATCCAGGACAGGACATTGATCCCAGGGAGCAAACACTTAATACCACCTTCTATCATTTTCCTTCTTGGTCATTTGGGAATCCTTGCTGGCACGGCATCCATGCCTCTGCTGGGTGTCAGGCTCCAGTTTCCACCAGGTTTGTTGAGAAACTAAGCCCCAGCAGGTACAGGTCACGAGCATGACCATATTAAAATAATTTCAAAGCACGAGGTTAAGTCAGTCAAACAGGAATGCGGGTATTTGTGGCCTCAAGTCCCAATTTCACTATTCATTAGTTCTGGGCTTCAGTTTACTCAGCTGCAGAGTAAAACAAAATATAAAAATTCCTGCCTGGGCCGCCTCCCAAAGTTGTCCTGAAGTTCCAGCACGATGGGAAAGAGCCTTGAGAGACTATGAAGTTAGCTAGGGTTTCTCGTTCACGCACGTTAGCACCTGAGTGCACCAAAAATTCCTTTCCGGCAGCTCAGGTTTATCTACAGCTAAGGCTTTCAAGGACTAAAGGGTGACAGTTTGAATGCAAATCCCACCCTGGGAACCCCAGTGGGGGGCAGAGTTGGACTCAAGCCCAGAAGGTTCTGGAAGGAAACAGATTGAAGTCCCCTCTTGGAGCGAACTGGATGCTGCAACCACACACGCAAGCTCCACGACTCCCAGGAAGAAAGCGGAGGCTGGGAGAAGAGGATGGCGGTGGCAGGGCCGGCTCCACGACGCCACCTGCCCCGACTGAGGACTGGGGGAGGCTGGACCCCTCCCCTCCATCCTCTCATTTGGACAGGTAAGTGTTTACATATGGGGTAAACTTTGGACAACCAGGCCTCGATCCAAAATTGTGCTGAAATGTTAGCCTAACTCGTTTATCAACCTTGTCTGGTAAAATGCGTAAAATAAGCTGCCTCCTTCTTTCCATTTTCAGACACGGCCCTAACGATCCCCCCGCTCTGCAGAAGCAGCAGTGCTGTGACCGGCCTTCTGTGCTGAGGCCGATTCCCACGCGTGTGTCCCTGCGTGACACAGGGCCACCGACTCAGTGGTCATCCACAGTGTCTCCTAGAAAAACAACTCAACAGCTGATTCTGGGTGAGTTACATCGTTGCAGGTGAGGGCTTTCTTATTTCAAAAAGGCAATTCCTTCAAGATGCCATGAGAGGGCAGGTTTCTAAGAAAACTGCAAGGCAGCAACCACCGGCTGCAAAGCCTAAGGACAGAGGCCCCCAGAGAGCTCCAGAGAGCAGGGTCAGGCCCGGCCGGGTCCGTCTGGAAGCCATCACCTCTCGGGACAGACTGACTCAATGGTCATTGAGCAATTTGCTCCAGGGCTTGCAGCGAGACACCCGCCAGGGGAAAAATCCCACAGCCCTTCTTGATCCCTATGGATCACTCCCCACGGAGCAGCAGAAACTGAGCCGCCGAGGTCAGGCTGCTCCCTTTCCGGTGGGGAAGGCAGGACAGAGGGGCAAGGGGAGGGAGAGAGAAAGAGACCGAGACGGAGACTGTCAAGAGGAAGAGAAAATGAGAGAGAGAGATCCGGAGAGAAGTGGAGACAGGGAGACGGAGAGAAGCCGAGTCCGAGTCGGGGGAGAGATACCGGGAAGGGAAGGGGGGAGAGCAGAGGCCTTCACGGTGCTCGCTTCCATCAGGCTAAGGCTGCCGCCGGAGCCAACTGCGCGCTCCCAGGCTTTCTGTGCCCGGAGATAACCCCCAGCATCCAACGTGCTGTGACTGTCCAAGTTCACAGTCAGCAGCAGGTGACAACTGCGTTTATGACGCAGAAGGCCCCCCAGTGCGCCCGAGGAAGCTGCACTTAGTAAATTAGTGTCCAAACCTTCTCAATGGACCCCAAGTAATACCAGAGAACCAGCCTCAGCCCTGAACGCATCAATGGAGTTTACTGACTGCCAAAAAGACTGGACGTGACAGTGTCTGGGGAGAAATGCACCCTGCACCCCACGAGGCTGTCTGACTCACCCCAGCCGAAATCACTACCAGCCTCGCGGGGGCGGCAGCCAGGTGCGGGGGTTGGGGGGCGGGTGGGACGCATGATGCGACATGACGTTCCCCAGAAGGATTCTGTGGCAGATGGAAACTGACGTCATCTGTGTATGTGCCTGGTTTATTTAGACTGCATCAAATTAAATCCAACCTCTCAACGGGGCGTGGGGTGGGGGGCGCGGCTGTCCACCCCGTCTTTGCTGTGCGCGTGGCTCTGAACAGCTCCAGCAAGGCGGCGGCAGTGGAACAAAGGGCGGAAACCGGAGCTCCCTGCCGCGCTCGCCTGTAATTAGGTTAATGCTGGAACGTGGTGAGAGGCCCACTTGGCATGAGGGGCTGGAAAAGGTGCCCTCCCCTCCAAACCCGGCCGCAGCGCTCACCCTTCTTCCGCGCCTGGGCGATGACCTCGGCCGAGCTCTTGCTCATCACCTTGGTGACATACAGGGGGCAGTTGGTCTGGTTGGCGATGGTGATGGAACGGTTCACGGCCTCGGCCTCGACCTGCCAAGAGTGGTCGAGCATGAGAAGCCCGCTCAGCCCACCCCGTGAGCCCCATCTTTACCCCCCACCCCCCAAAAGAGGCTAAGACACGTGAAGGGATGCTGTGCTGGGCCCCAGGGTTCCATCCCCAGGGGCACTGCAGGGGGACGCGACTGTCCCAGCATCACTCAATATTGCTGTGGTTGAAATGTGGGGTGATTCCTTCCTGACCCTTCTCAGGTGTGGGCAGCAAGCCTGTCACATAAGCACAGGCCCAGAGCTGTAAGACATGCAGATTCTCAGGCCCTGCCCCAACCCACAGGCTAGGAGCCCTGGGCGTGGGACCCAGCACTGTGGCTCTGAACCCACGCTCTGTGATTTCCACACTTGCTACCGTTCAAGAACCGCCACTCCCAGACACTGATTGCTCTCCATTCGGTATAGTCATTCTGCTCCCACAGTCTTGAGTCAAGACATTCAGTGACGCGGTTTTGGTGTCGGGCTTCTGTCAGATGCTCAGGGACAAAGCCAGCATCACCCACAAAACAATGCGGTCTCACAGGGCTCTGGGAATGGGGTGGCAGCATCTATCTACAGCCCCCCGTGTGTGAAGCATGAACGTGGCCAGCCAGCCCCAGCCTGGTACGACCTCTGGCACAAGATGGGCGGACTATTGTCACAAATCAGCTCTTTAAAGCCCAGGCCTCAGTGAATGATGTTTCAAAGACCCCGCAGGATGATGCTAAACACCTGATCAGGATCAAGTTCTATCTGACGAGGAACCAGCCATGGTGTTTACGCCGGGCCAGCAAAGGAACAGGTGAAATTATGGAACAGCGGAGCTCAAAACGTCACTGGCAGGCCGGGCACGGTGGCTCACGCCTGTAATCCTAGCACTCTGGGAGGCCGAGGTGGGAGGATCGTTCTGAGCTCAGGAGTTCGAGACCAGCCTGAGCAAGAGCGAGACCCCGTCTCTACCAAAAATACAAAGAAATTACTTGGACAGCTAAAAAATATATATAGAAAAAATTAGCTGGGCATGGTGGCACATGCCTGTAGTCCCAGCTACTCGGGAGGCTGAGACAGTAGGATCGCTTGAGCCCAGGAGTTTGAGGTTGCTGTGAGCTAGGCTGACGCCATGGCACTCGCCCCAGGCAAGAGAGTGAGACTCTGTCTTAAAAAAAAAAAAAGAAAAGAAAACGTCACGGCTGTGGCTTGAACTGGTTGAGGGAGGGGCTGGGCCCACTCATTGTTTTGTACTCCATGCCCCACCCCAAGAGTTCCTAGTGTCGTGCCTGGTACCCAGCAGGTGCTCAAAACTGTTTGCTGAACAAATAAATGACTTCATTTCATATTCATGGACCATCCCACAAAGAGCTGTTATTTATCATAAGGCATGACTGAGCTCCCGACTGAATTAACTCAGCTACGTTGTCTATGTTGTCTCCACCAGAGCTCGGCCAGGAGATCAGGCTCAGTAATTGCATTAGCTGATAATCTAATTCAGTGAAGCTGAGACCACTTCATTCACGTCTGGCCTTCAGGCGCCAGCAACGCGAAGAGAGATGTCCAGAAACTCACAGGCAAAGCAGAGGGCTCTTGAAAAAGCTCTTTAAGCGTCCAAATGTCTCCAATTCCTGGGACAGCTGAAGGACAGCTTCAGCTGAATCAGAAACAGAAAGGGGAGTCTCCAGGCTACACAATCCACACTGCCTTACCCTCGGGTACAGTCTGACACGTCACTGTCCTGTGCAGACACACGCACACGCGCACACACACACACACACACACACGTGACCCACAGCTGCCCAGAGAGACCCTCATCAATGCAGCCACAGAGAAGCCACATTCTCAACAGGACAGTAGGAAGTGGGTTCCCTGTGGCTCTGCGCAGCGCCCAAGGGACACTGATTCACGCATTCTGCTCCGCGGATGTTCACCTCCTCGGGTCGACTCAGCACATGTCCCTCGGGGCCTGTGATGCCCAGATCCAGGATCCTCTGCTGCTCCTGGAATGTTCAAAGAAAGCCAGGCTGTCAGGGAGAGCTGCACTTCACCTTGCTGTGGTGGGGACCGAGCTGGGCATACAGGGATCGGGCGAGATGGAAAACGGTCACTGCTGACGACCACCCGCCCTCATCCCAAGACCTCACTGCCCTGTTCCCAGTCCCGCTGGAGCAGGGTGGACCAGTGCCAGCCCCCAGCACTGCTCGGCTGTCCCCCGGGATGATAAAAGCCGACACATTCCCGGCCTCGAACATAGTGTGCAATGCCTGTGTGTGGCGAGGGCACTCCCATACCCCACCATGGCTGCTGCATTACAGCACGCAGAGAAAAAGCCTCTCCCTGGAACGGGAACCAGCTCTGTGTCCGCCAGACACACTGAGAGGCACGCGTGTCACTGGCATTCATGCCACCGGGGAGGCCATGAGCAGAGCCCCAACCAGGGAACACCAGGCCCCTCCGGCGTTCTGCCTTCGAGTTAAGCTACAGAAGACATTTCACTTTCTTGAGCCTTCCTCTTGCCCTCCAGGTGATGAAGAATGATGAAAAAAGCCCCCTACCTCTGCGATGATGTCGCCGTTTTCTGCATGGACTTGGGCTATGGCACCAATATCCCGGATCACGCTCAATACTTCATATATCTGAGAGAGAGGAGGGTGGGATCAGAGACACGGACTCCCAGCTCCCCGACCACAGGGACAACCATCTCCCCGCCAGCGACATGCCTGGGATGAGAAACGGTACCCCCCCCAGCTGTTCTATGAAGCCAGACATGACTGAGGGCAATGTCTCCAGCCACGTGTGGTGGAGGAAGACCCCTCAGTAACGACCAGGGCAGTGCAGCTCAGTGGGACACGGATTAGGAGTGAGCAGCTCCTAGAGGCCACCCCAGCTCCGCACCAGGTTTGCGGAGGAAGCTCCACATGCTCCTCTGGGCCACGCCGTGACGTGGTAGGCAGCTCCGAGGCCCAGACCCGGAGCCTGGTGGAGCTCCCGTCCCAGGGCCCTGGGCACTGGGTTCCCACTCTCCTTCAAGGCTAAATTGTACATCAGTCACCTAATCCACCAGCCATTTCTCGTGAAGCTAAGGGAGGAACCTACACTGAAGACTTCTTCTCCAGACCACAGCAGCAGCCCGAACGTACCAAGTGTCAGTGAGACTGTTCAGAACAGCTGACCTTCTTACCTGGGAATCCGTTAGCTGGAAGCGATCTTTGAAAGCCATGTACACGAGGAAGGAATTTACCCCTAGTGGACAGACAAAATAGAGAGGTGGAGACAGGACTTTTAACAAATAAACCAAAACCAAATAATCTGGAAAGGAATAAGACAGTGATAATGCTATGCATATGTGTGTGTGCCTGCGTGTGTGTGTGTGTGTGTGTGTGTGTGGAGAGGAAGAGAGGACGATGAAGCGAGTGGGGTATAAACAATAGTGAATATGGGATTGCGGTGCACATGAATCCTTTTTAGTATTCTTATGATTTTTCTGTAATTTTAAAATGACATCAAAATGAAGAGGTACCAGTATTTATACACCCATGTCAATAGCAGCATTACTCACATAGCCAAAAGGTGGGACCAACTCCAGTGTCCATCAACAGATGAATGGATGGATAAACAAAATGTGGTCTATTCATAACATGGGATAGTATTTGGCCTTAAAAAAGGAAAGACATTCTGACACACGCTATACCATGGATGAACCTTGAGGACATTATACTAAGTGAAATAAGCCAGTCACAAAAGTATGATTCCACTTGTATAAGGCACCTAGGAATCAAATTCTTAGAAAGTAGGATAGGGGTTGCCAGGCGCTGGGGGGTGGGGGTATGGGGACTTAGTGTTTAATGGGGACACAGTTTTAGTTTTGCAAGGTGAAAAGAGGTCCATGGATGGATGGTAAACACTTAATGCCACTGAACAATCCGCTTAAAAATGGTTAAGACAGTAAAATTTTATATTTATTTTACCACAGTTAAATTTTTTTAAAGCTACCCCCAAAACCAAGTCTGTTGTGACTTTAATAAGAAAATGAATTAGAAGTTTCTGTCTATGAAAAATGTGTAATAAATGTCTTTTCTTTGGCAAACAGACAGCCTTCCATGCTGATACTTATGAAACGATTTTTTAAACAAGAAAAGGTTCATTAGTTTAACACGCAAATGTTGCAATTCTCATCCTGGCGTCTCAGAGTGCTTGCCTCCCGAGGCACCAGACCAAACATCCCTGCCCAACATCCATCACAATTTTAAACAATCGTCCTGACAACCTCATAGCCTTGGAGCTTAATTCAAGCCACCTGGGGGGTGTTGGAAGCTGCCAGAATTAAATGTCTCTGGACATCCTGGCCCTTCTCTCGTTGCCAGGCAACAGTTACTATGGTAACCCTCCTGCCAGATTAGGAGTAGATTCATCCTAAGCATCGAAAGTCAAATCCATTAGAGTCTCAGTATTGTCAAAAGTGAGAAAGGTCAAAGGTTCCCTATTTTTCTTTTATGTAGAAGCTTCGTGCTGGAAAGAATCTTAGAGGACATCTAGTCCAATACCCTCATCTGAGAGATTTTTTAAAAAATTGAGACCCATAAGATTTAAGTGATTTATCCAAGGTCACATAGCTAATCTATGGAAGAGCAGAGAATTAAACCTGAGACTCTAGCTTTTCTTTCTGGGGCTTTTTCTCCCATATCCGTGCCTAGAGATTCCCCTCCTACCATTTTACTTATAGCACGTGGTGTTTCTGGGCCTGGAAGTCCCAGAACCCTAAAGCAGGTATTTCCCTGGAGGTTAAGATCCAGTGTGGCCAACAAGAGTCCCCAGGAATCTAGTCTCCAGCCCACAGACCCGGGAAGACGATGTTGTCTGGCTCTTCCACCTAAACCCCTGAGGTCCCTGTTAACAGAAGAGCCCCAGAGACACCACGAGGTGGTAAAAATTCCCCCAGCCTCCCTGCGAATCTTTCTAATCCCTGGAATCTTGCTCCCCAAAATAATTCTATGAAACAGAAAAGGCCCCTCAGGCTGTCTCATTACCCTCAAATCTATCTAGGATTCTTCCAGGTTTGTAGGAAGAGGCTACCCAACACTCAAGGCTCGTGTGCACTCCTAAGACTGCCCAGAACCCTCACTGGGATATGCACCTGTTATCCTCCAAGGGTGAATCACTCTCACGGCAGCCTCAACTCCCTGACCAGGCTACAGAACACAGATCTCTCAAACCAATAAGCTGCAAGCAGCCATTCTGTAAGAACAGGTCCCAGCAGAAAGGCTCATATTCTCTTATCAATGCAGGCTTATGTTACTGCACGGGGCAGGGCCACCTCCAATTAGCACAGCAGCAACCCAAAGCCCTCTCCCCTTGCTAGGGGCAGGCACGAGCGTCAGATGCGAATGGGATCTAGAAGCATTATTTGCAGAGCATTTCTTCCCAGAACGGTGCCCGTTTATGCACTGAAATGGAAACATCTGCAGAGGGGATTGAGTGAGTCTGTGCAACCTACCGTGGTCCTTCACCAAGGCTTCCATCTCTTCCTGGATGCCCTTATGCCACTCGGTGATGTCCACATGCAGAGAGTAGTCACAGCAGGACTTGCTGTCGGCCCATTCCCTCCACTGGTCAAACGCAGCCAGCAGGCTGGTCCCGGGCTCAGGAACAACATGGTCAACTGGAAAGAAGCAGACATTTGCCATCACCACCAAGAGCCTGAAGGGCTATGGGCCAGCAGGTGTTTTCCCATTTGAACCCTGAATAAGGCTTCTTGGATTCAAAATCAAGACAGTGATCTCTACAGCGAGCTTCTAAGAAGCCACTTAAGGCAGCTGACTACCCAAGAGGGAGAAAGCAGAAAGCAGAAACTTGGCGATGGCTCCAGTGAAACCACGCATGAACTGCCCGGATCTGATTTCCCAACTCCAAGTCCCTGAAAGCACAAGCCTTGGGCACATTTCATGGACAACGAGTCCTTACGGACAATGGCAGTGTCAAATGGCCCAGCATGGAGCAGCCGAACCCTTCTTTGTGTCGATGCAGCGCGTGAGACGCCCCCACCAGACGGCAAGGAGCTTGAAGGTGCTGGACCACAGCCACGCAGACCCGGCCTTTCAGAAGTTCCCAGGCACACCGGCTCTCGCGTTACCGCTCACATTTCGGCAGCATAACACCACTTTGTAATTTAAGGGGTATCTTTCATCTTAAGAGTTCAAAGCATTTTCAAACTGCAGTTGTTGTGATATTATTGAGGTAGGCTGATACAGAGGACAGAGGATTCTGAACTCAGGCCGACCCGAGTTTGTTTCCTGGCTTCACTGCAAGGTACCCTTAGGCAAACTACCTAATCTCCACTGCCCTAAATGTCTGTGCTGGTTAAAAATGGGTATAATACTACCTAGCACATACATTTGTTAGATATCTATCAACTTTATGGTATTCCTCTATTTAAATCATCCAATGGCTTCCCCTTGCTCTCCAGATAAAGATTAAGATTAAAGTCCCCCAAAAGGTTTGCAAGATCCTGCCCAGCTTGGCCCTGGCTTACCTCTACAATGTGACCCTGGACCATCACTCTCCCTTGCACTCTGCTCTCCAGCTACACAGGCCATCTCTCAATTCCTACAATATCAGCCTGCTGGCTCCCTGCCATCACAGGGCCTTTGCACCTGCTATCATCTCTCCCAGGTCTTGGAGAGCTCTCACCTAGTTAGCATGATGACAGAAAGATTACTAGAACTACTATTACCCATCTTCTGCACAGAAGCACTAAAATACAAGCTGATTTGTCCAAGGTCAAATCAAACTTGTGCAACAATAAACATAAAACCCAGGACTCTTGACACCTAAAGCAATGAATCATTCTTCCTAAATAAAATATTAGATTTTCTGCACCCAGGTAAGCAGTTCTGAGCTAAGAAAATGCCGGCCCAGGCAATGCTAGTGAGCTCAGATTTCTCAAATGGATCAAATCTTGCAGATGCTGCTAAATTGTGATCAACTGAGCCTAGCTTTGTATATGTCAGAAATCTGGCCATCTATGCTGACTTCTCTTTTGAAAAAACTTATTTTTTTATAAGCCAGGTGTGGTGGCACATGCCTGTAGTCCTAGCTACTCAGGAAGCTGAGACAGGAGGATTGATTGAGCCCAGCAGTTCAAATCTAGGTTGGGCAACATAGCAAGACCTCATCTCTATAAAAAAAATTAAAAATTTACTTTTTCATAAGTATTATTATACATAATTAAATGGGTACACACATACCTGGTATCTATAATATAGATAATGTGGTCTAATGAAAGCAGAGATGATGTACACTTTCAGTGCAAACCTGTTCCATTGGTAAAATGCTAACATAGAAATCTTGACAAAACAATTCTAGTTTTTCTTCTTAAATTGTGTGTCCGCCGCCCCCGCCCCCCCCCACCTCAAAAGAAAACCACAAAAACATCACTTTATAGTAATCAGGTTGGACACAATCTCCCTAGCCATTCCCCTGGCTTCATCTCGTCCGCTTCCAAACCAGCCTTCCTGACAGCTAGAAGGATCTTCTTAAACCTTACATCAGATGAATCAGATGCCACGGTTCCCCCAATTAAATCCTTCAGTGCTGTGCACTGTCTTCAGAGCAAATTGAAACTCCTTCCCGTGGTCCAGCCAGATCTAGTCCTGCCTGGTCTCTCCACCTTACTCTCTCACCACGAGCTGCCACCCCGGCCGGTGTTCACTTTAACCTGCCCAACTCCTGGGCACCTGCAGGCCTTTGCACAAGCAGCTCCCTCCCTCTGGAAATCCACCCCCCTCGCTCTTGACTCGGGCACAGCCATCTCCTCCTCATCCTCCTCGTCCAGCTGACATGTCACCATCCCTGGGTTGCATCACTGTTTGCAATAGTTTCTGTGTGAGTTTCACTGATGTAAACTTCCCCAGAGCAGGGACTGAAAGCCTAGATCTAGGGAGAGCTCAGGAGTGCTGTAAACAGTGAAGGAATGCCCCCTGCCAGCTCTCACATTCCCTGCACGAGGCCAGGCAAAGCAGGCAAGGAGATGCTCTCCCAGGAACAGACCCGCTATTCCTACTGCAGGGCCTGGAGGTCCCTCTCCCTAACACTGCCCTGCCAGACCCTCGCTCACGTCTGTCTGCCAGGAGGCAATGCACTCCTCTTACAGGCCAGCATGGGGTATGAAGGAAAATAAGGATTTTCTTGATGATACAGTTTTGTTTTCAGTAGAAAATTTTAAAAATGTAGAAAATTTTAGGGAAAATTAATAATCCAACTACCACCATGCTCCTCCCCCAATCAACCTATTCAAATGTGGGTGTATTGTCTCTAAGTCTTTTTTTCTATATATTATATTTTATTCTATTTCTTTATTTATCGTCCACGTTCTTCCCCCCAAAGTGTTTTAAGGTGTTTATAAAGATACATAAAATGCAAGAAGATTTGATAAACCAGAAATAGGAATAAAAGATGAAGTAGAAGAAACATAAAACGGAATCAGGAATGAGGCATGTATGTTACGTGTGCGTGTATATACGTATGCGTGTGTGTAAAATGTATGTACGCATGTGTGCATGTATGTGTGTGTGTACAGATAAATAACATTCAGTCTTATACATTGGCTAAATTTAGAGTTAGACTCTCCAGCCAACGTAAACAAGGAAGCCTATGTTCAACATATGTTTCCTCTGGGATTAACAAAACAAATCCCTTCTCGGAAGAACAAGCACTGCTGATAGTAAGACCCACATGCTCATAGTTATTAAACGATCCTTTCCCCTTTTTGATTTATGGTGACTTTAAAAAAACAATAATATTATTATTAGATAAAATACCTAATAATATTTTAAATTTGTACACATCTTACAGAGAGGCACTACCAGGTTTTGTTCTGGGTTATTCTGCTCCATTTATCTCTGTACTAAATATAGCAGCTTTCTGATACATGGTAATATCTGGCGGTAAAAGTTCTCCTTTTTTCTGATTTTTATAAGAAAAAAGTTTATCTTGCCAAAGATCATTTCCTCCGTAAGATTGTCTTCCCTCCTCCGTAGCCTATGGAATCTGAGAATACGACATGCAGGACGTCCCTTCCTATTCCGAGTGGCTTGCACAAGCCACCCAATGTTGCTCCGCCTGCACTTGCCCTTGGACAAGGTGAGGGCGGTCACGGAGAAGGGACAAGGACCACCTTAGACTGGCTGCAGGACCCATGACCCCAAATCCCGAGGGTATGTCAGATCATCTGGTGCTACTCTTCTCAGACTTCAGGGTGCACAAGAATGATCTCGATTCCTCATTAAAACACAGGGTCCTGGACCTCATGTCAGAGGTTCTGATCTGACACTCTGCACTTCTAACAAGCAACCCAGGAGCTGCTGCGTCTGCCTTGCACCGGCGTGAGCATCACTGAGTGAGGGCAAATCTTTTCCCACCAACTTTGCCCTCCGCCCCCTCCTGGCCCATTTTACCAGGAGGGGGCTGTTTTCTGCACAACGGCATCGTCACATACCAAAACTGTCAGGTTCCCCGGCTGCATGACTGTGGCTTCCCTCCACATCCAAAACCAGTTCCTGGAGTTATGAACCCTTGAAAACTCGGACCCAGACACAGTTGGGCACGTCAGAGAAGTAAATATGTTTCCTCCGAGAGCTGATGACACTCAGAAACGTGTCCACGAAAAGCCTCCACATGTTTTCCCACAGTTCTCTTTCCACAGAAGCTCTCATGGGAAGAGCTGCTCCGAGGAACAGGGCAGAATGTCACAGTCACTTCCGGAGGGAGCACAGAGTCCCCACTGAGGACACAAGCCTGAAAACATCTTGCACAGAATGCACAGGCCGTTTCTCTGGTGACCTTCCTAAGCTATCTGCCCCTGCAGAGCGACAGCTCAGCAACCCACTATACATGGGCAATGAAAAGAGGCTGGGCTTGGGGTTCGGATCGCCAGGAGCATCCAACATGCTGGGTTTTTCTGCAGTACCCCCTTGCTGTGGGGGTTATTCTCTGGGACCTCCATTTCTTCGCCTACAAGACATAGGCAGGAAACTGCCACCATGTAGGGCTGCAAGAAGTTAACATAAGTTAACATAACAAAGTGCACGTAGAAGCACCTGGCAAAATGTCCGCACCCCCTGGGCTTTCATCCCCTCGGGATGAGCCACTGGAAACACCACGTGGTCAGGTGGCAGGCCTGTGATCCTGGTTGGTTGATGAGGGAGCCAGGAACATGGCCCAAGACAATGGCCTGAATTTGCAAGTTATTACACAATCCATCTCTGAAAGTGCTTTAATGTAGACAATACCAGCTATATCCAAAGGACAACTATTACCTCTATTAAAACGGTCAAAGGACTGTACTTTCTAAAACAGTTTTATTGAGATACTATTCATATACTATGCAATTCACCTAGTCAGAGGGTACAGTGCAATGGTTTTTAGTACAGCCACTCAACTGTACAACCATCACCACAATTTAATTTTAGAACATAACCCAAAAAAGAAACCCAGTACCCACTAGCAGTCACTTCCCATTCCCTCCAACCCCTGTTACTCCCAGCCCCTGGCAACCACTAATCTCCTTTCTGTCTGTATAGATTTGCTTATTCTGGACATTTCATATAAATGGAATCTATGTGGTCTTCTGTGTCTGACTGTTTTCACTTAGCGTGATGCTTTCAAGGCTCATCCCTGTTGCAGCATGAATCAGGGCTTCATTCCTCTGTCTTGCCTCAAGTGGTTTTGGTGTCCTATTTTTATGTTTATTGGACCTTGGCAAAGTGTTAGACACAAAGTAAATAAGCTGTTCCCTGAAAATTCAAATATATTATAAGACCCCTTTGGCATTTATAGTATTTAAAAGACCCTACATTTTTTTTTTAAATTTTTTTAAAGGTCATTGCAGACTCACATGCAGTTTTAAGATCCTGTGCCTGGGTTCCCCCAATAGAAACATCCTGCACAACGTCACAACCAGGGAGAGACACTGATATAATAATCCAAGACCCCCAGGTTTTTGAAAGGCCGGATATCAGTGTGTCTGATTAGCTCATGGGGCCCTTCGTATTTAGGATGCTGGAAAAACCATCACGGCAGTCCCTGTGCTGGAACTGCAGCAGCTGAGCGGGAACCGCATTCTGTAAGTCTGCTGGGGGTTGTGCAAGTGGAGCAGGAGGGAGAAGGGAGGGTGGGGAGCCCCCCACCGACCGAGAGCCCCACCAGCCCCTCCAAAGCCTCAGACACGAAGGCACACAGGGGCGGATCTTAAAGCTCCTGCTATGAGCGCACAAAGCTTCCCACCCCCACTCCCCGGGATGTTTACGCTCTCAGAACCGCCCATCTCCAGGATCTTGTGCCAAACAGTCACGGCCTCATCCTCCAGCCTCAGTGCCCACTTTTAACTCGGTGCGCATCAGCCTCTCCCTCCTCCATCTCGGATACGCGGATCGACTGGAACTGAAAGCAAACCACCAGTGAGACGATGACACAAAGCACCCCCGGCTTATCGACGTGGCTTTCCCGAGTTGGCATGTACTCTGCAAAACGCTGGGTGACCTCATCAGCCAGGCAGGGAATGGCTTTTGTTGGTGGAAAGATAAGAGCCTGCGTGAGCTCGGCCTGCCAGTTAGGATAACACAACATTGTTCCGAAAAAAAGGCATAAAGGAAAGAGAGAGCACCTACCTGCCCCTGGGAATTTAAGGGGTACCCGCAGGAGAGGCAGTAGCGGAAAGACAAGAGCCAGATGCCCGGGTCCAGGACAGTTCTGCCACTTACTCACCGTGTGACTTTGGGCAAGAAATTCAGACACTCTGAGTTTCAGATTCCCCATCTGCGAAATGGGACTAATACTTAACTCACAGGGTTCTAGTGAGGTATAAATGAGTGAGTGAATCTGAGAAATGCTTGAAGAGCACTTGCTATATAGACATGCTCAATAAACACCAGCAGGAAAGCAAAGTTGTGTTCCTTTGTAAGAAAAACTCCCCCGCGTAAACCCGTGTAGCATTTAGGCGCCTCTAAAGCAAGTGCCGCCTTACAGGGTGAACTACTTGCCTTGTGCAAATATACTATTTCTCCCAGCTGCCCCTCCTCCCTCTCTCCTGATCTCTTTCCTCCCCAGCCCCCAGCCTTCAGTCTTCCTCATTGGCAGTCCTGGCCTCAGCTCTCCCTGGTGGGTCTAAGGCCGGAGGCCTCTTCAGTGTCTCTAGCAAACCCTGCGATGAGCAGCTGAAGCAGGTGGGCCTCACACAGCACCTGCTGCGCGAAGGGAGCTGCGTGTCCTGAAACGCAGTGGGCACCTGGAGCCACCCACACCTGCAGCCCATGCTGCTGTCCACCAGACTTCCCTCCCCGCGCCCTGGCCCACTGGAATGAGGATGCACATTCCTTCCAGGCTGCCGGATGGTGGCTCTGGGAGACGAGGAGTCAGGGCTGGAAACTAAGGGTGGGAAGCAGGGCAGAGAGAAAGCCCAGATTCCAAACCCACTGGGATTTCGGATTCTAAAGACGATCTTGGAACATCATCTTTGGCCTTTCACCCCATTTTCATGGATGAACACAGGCACCGCCCCACTTAGAGAAACGTATCCACCTCTCCCCTTCAGAAAGTTTCAAAAATGTGGATGGGACAATGGAACTATTTTATAATTTCATACCACCACTGTCTGCATTGATCTGATAGCAATAATATCAACCTCACATGGGTACAGCTTTTTGGCGGTTCACAAAGTGCTATCACAGCCCTTATCTCGTTTGATGCTCAAGCCAGGTGGGCAGGACAGGCTCCTGGTCCTCGCATCACAGATGTGGGCAGGGGAGGCCACGTGACTTGCCAGCTGTTGTGCAAACAGTTAACTCAGGAGATCAAGCCCCAGTGTGGAGGCGCTCGGCAGCCTACCTTGTTCTACAGTCTTTATTAACAACCACTTCTTGGCATTTCCATGAGCAGAAGCCACCTCACCTGTCCATTCCTAAACCTTTCTGTCATTGAAAACACACGCAGGTTCACTTGAGTGGGCAGAGGGGGAGTGTCCACTGTGCATTAGCAAAAACCAGTTCAGGGCTCAGGTGGAGTGGCTGTCAACGTTTTGGCACCTCCCAGAGCCCTTTGCTTTGAGGCTTGGTGTGGCTTGCACCTGGGCTCTTGCATCCCAGATCAAAGGCCAGCGTCATGAAATCTGCAAGAGGCGATGAGGGTCATTTATGATGCGTGAATCCTGTAAGAGTGACGTACTAAAGGATGGGCAGAAATTCCCTCCTTAACTCATCGGAAGCAGACGTGGACAGGGCGGGAGCCCCGGAGCCCGCGTGCAGGCAGCACGGGGCCAGCGTCCTCAGAGCGGGCCCACCAGAGTTAACCACGGGGCATGGGCACCCACTTCGCCAAGATGGCTTTGCTTGAAAGCTAGAACGGGGCAGCTTGCTCTCCACTCGCGCAGAACGGTTGTGCGAGGTCTGAGTACCGTCTGCAAGGAAGGTTTTACCAAACTATGGGTTGTGAGCATGAATCTGTAGGAGCAACGTCTAACCCACAGAAGGATTTCAAGGACTTTGTGTACCACGATGCTAGCAATTGCCTGTGAGTCTAACTTATTGGTATACGCAAGCCTGGCAGATTCTACTTGAAGACACTATCTGTGGCTGGTGTCAGTTTCATTCAGGGGCCCTCAGAAATTATTCTATCATTTCACCGATGAAGTCTCTAAGTCTCAGGCAAGTTTCAAGAGTGGCTAGAAGATACATAATCAGATGTAGCAACACCGGAATTAAATCCACGTCTGAATCCCAAATCTGTACTGTTTCCTTTACTTTTTTATAATATGAAAAAATATTACTTACAATCCTACGTCCCAAATAATAGCTACCAGTATCTTTTTCTGTATTACCTTCTAGATCTGTCACGTGCTATATATTTTCTGTGAGTGTAATCACAGGGCATGCTCACTTTTAATCAGGGCTTTTTTTTTTCTTAATACCATGTTGTCTTACAGTCTTCATAATTCAATTTTTAATGAGAGCTATTTTAGGGGGAATCTATCATTTTCTTAACCATTTCCCTACGGAACAACCTGTAGATTTCTTCCAGTTTTCCTCTATCATACATAACGTTCTTAAGAACATATTCGTGCAAATAACTTTCCCCATATTTTAAATAGTTTTCTCTGGAGAGAGTCCTGGAGCTGGGATTACTTGGATGGATGGTGGATCCTAAAACGATGACCACACCGTGTCGCAAAAGTGTCACCACTTTACTGTGCCACCACAATCCACCAGGCTGTCACTCCAGACAGCACTGGTATTTCCATTTTCTTTGCTTACAACGTAAGGGAGTAAAACAAAGTTCTTTTCGCTATACCAAGCAGTCTCTGTTTCAGATAAATGGCCACCTTCCAAGACCCAACTAGGGGACTGAGTTACACATGAGATCAGATCAACCGTCTGCACAAAGAAGTGGCTGACAACTTCACAGGAACATGACTAAACGGCTGCATCCACCATCGCAGGTCTAGTGCCCTCTCAACCCTTCTCCCCGCTTTTCATCCTGAACCCTAAGACGATTCCCAGCCAAGACCGCCTTGTTAGGCATCCACGGACCAGGCAAGGCAGCCGCAGATCAGGAGTGGGCCAGGCCAGCAGCCCCCAGGTGCCTGAGTCCCTGTTCCGGGTACAGGGAGGAGCTGTGCTTTATCTCAGCTCCATGTTTATGTTCACAGACAGGCACTTAATGCGAAATGCCATCCCCAAGGCGGGATGATGAAATAGTGGCCTGGGGAGAAGGCAAGGAGAGCCAAAGGTGACAATCCCAGCCAAACTCATGACGACGCAAAGCTTCAAACTTCAGGTCCATGTAGAATTTCTCCGAGACATGTTGAAATGGCTGGCTTAGTGTGGGACATTTCTATTTCCTGTAATTACACAGGCATTCTAAATGAGTCTGAAAGAGAGCCACGTTTACGGCATCTCATACTCCTTCACCGGTGGGAGAAATGCAAACTTGCTTTCCAGTCACTGTGTCGATCCTGGAATTCCTCTAAGCATTCCAAAGTCCTGAGAAGCGCCTTCTCCCGGCCCCACCACCAACCCGCTCTCGGGAGACCGCACAGGCCCGCAAGCCTGCTGCTCCAGATGCCCAGCTCAGACGATGGGGCCTCAGCTCCAACATCTGAAAAGCTGGGCTGAAACATTCTTTCGTTCATGAAAGAAATGTTGGAGAAGAAGTAAAAACAGGGTGTGCGCGAACAGCACCCAACGCCATGACCGTCCACACTGACCTCGCTGGGAACAGGGGTGTGACGGAAAGACATGGGGCATCTCCCGCAGAGGCTCAGGGCTTAGGCTCCAGGGCTCATGTGTCTGGGTGTGAACCCTGGATCTGCCACTGAGTAGTGCTAGGACCCTGGGAAAATTACTTAACTCTTCAGTGCCTCAGTTTCCCCATCTGCAAAACAGAAATAGCCACGGTACCTACTTTATAGGATGGGAGTTAAAAGCATGAACTCTGAAGTCAAACAGCCTGAGTTTGCACCCCAGCTCTGCCACCCACTAGTTGTGTAACCGTAGGATCCTGTACCCTCTCTGGGGCCTCAGTTTCCTTATCTATGAAATGGACGTAATAGCAGTACCTCCTCACAGGGTTGCTCTGAAACAGTATTTCTAAAGGGCTCGCAACAATTAAGTCCTATATAAGCAAGTGTTAAATAAAAAGTAATTTAGGAGTGCCTTGAGGACATAAAACTTCTTGACACAATTCCTAGCACAGAGTTTAGTATTCTGCAAACGTTCCAGCACATTCCAGGGCTTGTAGGGAGATGAGCGGCACCCCTCAGTGGCAGGGGGAGGCTGGGGAGGTGGAAGAGGCTCAGGCAGAGGACCCCAATGGGGAATAATGGGGTGTAAGAGGGATCAGATAAAGACATTATTGAGAGAAGGAGGGCGGAGACCTCCGGGCCCCCGAGAAAGGCAAGGAACTTTGAGTCACCATCCAGCAGAACAGTTTTCTGCATAAAATTGAATACAACCCAAACGAACAAAACAAATCTATCCTGTTCACACAGCAAGTAGGCATTAATCATAAAATAAGATAAAATGCTGGAGCAGGAAGAGTCATGGAGACCCTCTGTCAACAGACATAAACACAGACTGTTCACCGCCCAGGGCACCCCCCAAACCCAGGACACCGTAATGTAAACGATCTTCCTATCAAATGGAATGTATTAGGAACAATAAACTCATTTCCCATTTTATTAGGAATCAAATGCAAGCAAAACTGCCAATCAGAGCGGACAACACAAATTATTCCTCATTAATAGAGTTCATACCCTTCCCATGAAAAGCAAAGAAACCTGATCCTACAGGTTCCTACAGACCCCATGAAGCATCACTTCGGTAAATCATCAGGTTTTGAACAGACTGAAACTACAGTTTCAAAATCCTGTAGGGACACAGGGAGCTCAGGCTGCAGGGGACACCCTGGTTCTCCCTGTGCCCTTCCCATGTGTGTGGGCACGTGTGTGCACATGGGTGTGCATGTGTGTGCGTGTGATGGGGAGGAGGTGGGGGGAAGCCAATTTCCCTACTCGACTTCCTGGGGCCTTCAGGCTGCTTTAAGGAAATAGAGACTTCCCAGTTTTCACCGCAAAGTCTGCCAGAAATAAATTCCAGACTATGAACACATTCCAGGAAGAGTGCAGAGAAGTAATGATTGACAGGGACCCTGGGGGCCGGGGGACAACCCAAAGGTGCTTCATACGGGAGCCTGGTCAGCCCCTGCCTGGCCAGACTGAGCTCTGAGGAGCCCCGCCTCGTCCAGGGCCAGCAGCTGGCCGTGTCCGGCCAGATGAGGTGGCCGGAGAAACATGTGAGTAATGACACTTCCTCTGTTTGTCTCAGCTTTTGGTTGCCCGGAGCTACCAGACCACAGATTCAAAGCTGGCTTGCCAAAAATAAGAGATTACAGGGCTGTGCCGAACATCATAAAAAAATAAAAGTCACACCACAAGCTTCCACGTGCAAAGCCTGGGTTTGACTCCATTCTCCTTCCTGTAGGTTCCTTATAGGGAAGGGAATCCAACCATAAACTGAGGAACTCGCCGCTTCCCACATTAGTACACGTACTTACATATATAATGTGCAGAACTACGTTAAAATGTTCCAAAAGCCCAAAGGCCATTGTCAATACCAAGAAACAACAATGAGCAAGTTAATGAAAAGGGTCATGTTTACATTCTTACTGAAGGCTACACACAAACTAACCCTATGATCTGATCACAATAATCCCGGGAAAATATGGGTTGAAATAAACGATGTGACGCTCACACCTGTATCTCGGGACATCATTTAGGGGCAGACACTACGTAACATGACAAAGAAAAGAGCGCCTAGTTAAATAACAGCTAACATGTGCACAGGACTCTACTCTGCAAACGAACCACCACCCACGCCTGTACAAAAGCGGCCGCGACACAGTCTCACCATGCGTGATAAAGAACAGACCAGCTGCGGGATTGGAACTGAACTCAGACACGCAGAGCCCGAGGAGTCGGGTCTCTGTTCTGTTTATTCCAACGTTGCACAATTCTCGCATCCCCTCCAAATAAAGTCCAGCAGGGAAGGAAGAGTCAGTGATGTCATCTGTTGACTGGGATCGATCTAGAGCCAACATAATTTGATGGGTGTTTTCCTCCTAGGAACCTGGACTGAATTCAAAACCACAACACAACATCTCTGAGTCTGAACCACGGCCATTGTCCCATCATGTGCTTCCCATCTCAGGCCGAGGGCTAATTGTTCAATGGCTCTTTTTTTGTCCCCAGTTGATTAGTAAGACTCTGAATAAAAGCCAATGTATCTGGACAATGAGGTTTAGGGCTGATAAGGGACCTGTTGTTCAGGGAGCCTTTAATCAATCTTTATGACGGTGCGGACAGGGAAGACTCCAGGTTCGACACAAGCGCCAGCCCGGCTCCACCCCACACAAATGCAAGCACTTCCTCACGGGGTGTTCTCTTCCTTCTCAGCAGTGATGGGAGTAAGTGATGGGAGTAAGAGATAATTACCCAGATGCAAAGTACAGCTCCAAGGGGACTTTTCTTTTTTATAAAATGCAAAAGCACTTCAATGCCAAAAACTTGAAACAATGGAAAGAATTGAGACAAAAAAACAAAATCTTCCATTATTCATCGAATCATCCAAAGGAAACCACTATTAGTTTGCCGATGTGTGTCCACACAATCTTTTTTGCTACCCACTTCTAAGCACACATATATATTTCTTATAGAAATAGCATCATAATGTCCTTGTGTATGTAAATTATACTTCAGTAAAGCTCTTTATAGAAAAAAAAAAGTAGTGATCATGGCTGGCTTTTTGCTGTCAGTATATCGTGAACATGTTTATATTAATAAACACTTTTACAATGGTGTTTAATGACGACATACCACTTTTTCCTAGAGGTGGCCATGATTTACTTAACCAACCACCTATTTTGGTCATTTAGGTCGTTTCTCATTTGTCCCCATTATGAATAATGTTACAATAAACATCCGTAGAGCTAAATTAGACTACATAGATTATTCTGGGTCAAGGGGTATGAATCATAACTTTTTTAAACCTCTAGTTAGCTGTCTTAGTACCCTCCAGGAAGGCCATGCCAATGCAAACACCTATCAGCAGTTTACAAGTGCCCAATTCACTACAACCTAGCCAACATTGGGTATTTTTACTTCTTTTTCTTTAACTCCTTTTATTTTTTCCCCCCAGAATTGATATTTATTAACAAATTATCACATTTGCCTCAAGTATTATTTATATAAAAGAAATTAAATAAAACAGATAAAAGTTCCATTCTTTTTTTTAGCTTACTTCACTCTTTTTAATATTTGAAAGTGTCTGATTTCTGCCTTTGGTAAAATATCTGAATTATATGACTCTTCACTTGTATTTTCTTCCAGTCTCTTCCGCCTTTGCTGTTTAAGTGCAATTCTTTAATCCATCTGGAATATATCTGGGTACATGAACTGAAGTAAGGTGTTTACTTTGTTTTTCAAATAGCTAGCAAGTCCAGCATAATATCTGTAAATATTTTATAATTTCACTGTGAGTATGAAATGTTATCTTTCTCATCCACTAAATACTTAGATACAGTTCGTTCTACTTTATGGCTTTTCTACTTTATTCCATTGATGTAGATGTCTCTTCTGGAGCTATTACAATACTGCTTTAATTGTTATATTTTTATAACTTGTTTTAATATCTAGCCAGTAGTACTTGCCTATCCTTCTTCATCATAACCTTTTGGATTTTTTTTTTTTTGTCTCTTATCACCTGTTTAATCTTCCACCTGAATTTCAGAATCATTCAGTCAAACGCAAAACAAAAAACAAACAAACAAAAAATCACTTTCTGAGATTCTGAATTTACAAATTAATACCTAAAGAACTTGCTTCTTTACAGTATTAGGTCTTCCTGTTCAATAACACAGCATTCTTTAAATTTACTTAAGTCTTCTCTTGTCTCCCACATGTAAGAATGTATTTTCATAATTCCTAGAAATTTTATATTTTGTGTGTGGCTATTGTGAATAGGATTTTTAAATTATATTTTCCAACTGGTTATTTACGGCATACAGGAAAGCTATTGGTTTTTATACATAGTTTTAAA
>RJWJ010009190.1:0-50754 GCA_004363605.1 Indri indri
GTAAAACCTTAGAGCTCCCTCTAAGTGCTCCGCTTGTCACCATTCATAATTCCCCTTTTAACATTCACACTCCCCTCAGAAATTCTGCCAGCAGATCTATATGGCTTCTGGAAGTTCAAACCTCCCAACCTCTGTGATTTTAAACCTTTCCGAAAAGTTCAACGATTTGCCCATTAACACAGCTACTTGCTTCGACCTTTCCTAACAGGTTAAGAAAAGGTTGTTCTTACTTCTCTCCAAGCTTATTGGATGTGGAAAATAATATTTCTCTTATCCCATCTACATTTTTTTCCAACATTTAATTTTCTCCAGACCCAGGGGTAAAGAAATAAATAGATACTAACTCTAATACCTCTGAAATAAATGAGCTGTTCCAGATATCATTAAACCTAGAAAACATTCTTTATAATTTCCAAGGTGAGAACTTTAGAAATTAAAGAAAAAGAAAATTAGTTCAGTGTTACTACTTGTGAGCAATTTGTAAATTCTGATATTACTTCAGTGGTAAGCACTAGGCATTATTAAATACGCAATTATTTAAGGATGGTTTGTCTTCATCTTTGGAAAGATGTGGCAAGCTTTTCACACCTCAGAGACCATAACAAATAGTGATAACTGGAGATGCTGGAGAAAGACCAGGGCAGACTATAATTAAAATGAAACTTTATTGCATTATCTGTTCTTCTTGACTTCATTTCTTACTTCTTTTTATTTCTTCCCTAAGAGGAGTGTATATATGGTGAAAATTAGATATTCCAAATACTTGTGCTGGGTCTTTCGTTATACCTGTTAATAATCATAGTATAAAAAGGAAGACTTAAGGGTCTAATATTTTAAAGTGTGATTAAAACTTTCATCAAGAGGCAACAAATTATAGACCCCTGAACTTGACTTTAGGGTGAAGAGGAAAATTGCAGGACCAAGGTACTATCTCAAACTTGGATGGTGGGGCAAAAGCCCAAGCCTGCTTGCATAGTTTTCTTATTTCTCCTTCTTCTCTTTAAATCGGCTCAAAATCAACAGAATTCCTGGTCTGGTCTTTCCATAACAGAAAAGCTATCCTCTTGCCTATGCAAGGCTATTTTATCTATGTACTCTGGAGCTAATTATTTTTATGCTACCTCAGTGAATGTGGGTGGCAGATTGTATTTTTCTAATATCGCAAATCTTTGTATTCTTTTTTATAATGTGATATTGATGCTCTTCCATTAAAAGATGGGGTCCATGTTCCCTATTCTTGAATCTGGGTGGTCCTGTGAATACAGTAGAAGTGACATTTTATGACTGCTAAGGCTGGATTAGAAAGGTCTGTCTTCAGCTTCATCCTGTTCTTTCTATTGAGATGTTTGCCTTTCAACTCATCTACCACACTAGAAGAAGTCCTCTAGCCCACGCTGAGATGTTGAGAGGTCACATGGACAGAACCATGTGGAGAAGAACCGAGACCCTCAGACAAGAGCCAGCAAACACTGACAGACACGTGAGTAAGTGAGCCTTCAGTTGATTTTTGTCCCTAGCCTTTGAGCCATTCCAGCTCTATCCTGGGTGCAGCAGGGATGAGCTGTCCCTGACATGTCCTGGCCAAATTATAGATTTGTGAATGAAATAAACGTTGTCATTTATTAAGCCACTAGGTTTTGGGGAAGTTTGTTACATAGCAATAGTAACTGGAACACCTTGCTATAAAAATATCCCACCTATGAATTCATTCAAGTTTCCTATTTGAAAAAAATTCCTTCCGAAACTCTACTTCCCCTTTCCATCTGCAGTCCTAGAAATCTCCTGTTCCTGAGTATTCTATACTGGAACCTGTCCACTTGGGAAAAAAAATCAATTAGCCAAAAGTCAACTTGCTGGAAATAAAATTCGTGAAAGTCTGATTTGCCAAATATTGCATTTGCCACTAAGTTGTTGACATCAGTTGTCTGGTATAGATTGTAGTCCCGGGGGCGGGGGTCTGTGGGGCGCTGTATCCCTCAGATATCCCCCCACCCCTGTCCTCTCTCTACACTCTTTCTTTCCTTTGCCGATTCTAGCAATGTTCTCTGATCCTCCCTTTTCCCAATTTCTTCTCCCTCGTGCCCTCTCTGCTGGATAACCCCTCTCTCTGTCCCTTGGTCTCTCTGCGTGTTCCCTTCAAGCCCACTCTCCCCCACCCCCACTTCTCAGGAAACTTCCTTTCCAAATTGCCATCTGGGCTGGGCTGTGTGCCCAATGCCCTGCTCTCTCTTCCTGGAAAACACCTATTCTTTCTATCCCAACTTCTGATTTGCTTGTGTCCCAGCGTCAGGTGCAAACTGCCCATTAAATCACTAATACGCTGCTAGAAAATCAAAATGAAAACAAACCTATTAGCCATTCATAAACCTCTTCAAACTTTATAAACAGATACAAGGAAAATGATTTTGTCAAACTGGTAAAATCAGAGAATTTAATAAATTGGCAGACTGGTCATCCTGTGACCTAATCCTGTGACCTAATCCTTGGGTTCCTAATTCCTGTCCTCATCAGATCATGCTCACTCCTGGCTCAATAGACATCAGTGACTTCCCTTTGCTCGAAAGGCAAATTCTACACTCCTCACAGGGCATAAGCAGCCCCATCTGACCACTGTGTCTTGTTGCGACCTCTCTCTCACCATCTCCCTTTGTATCTTATTAAAGCTCCAGGAAGCCTGCACTGATTAGTCTCTGCAGAGCCCTTGTGCCCCTGGCACCCCATGCCTCTGCACCCTGGCACGTGCCTTTCTTCCGTTTGCAAGACCCGCTCTGCTCTTGCTCACCTGGCAAATGTCTTCTGAAGTTTCAAGTCCCTGGATCCCCAAGGCTGCTCTGTCATTCATTGCTGCTGCTGTCTTTGCACAAACCTCCACGACCAGGAGCATGTTTCATCACAACTGAATCTCTCCACTGGACTGTTAGACCTTCCAGGGCAGGAATCATAACTTTCATCCCTGTGTGCTCACTACCTAGCATAGATATTGGCACTTAGTAGGTGCTCAATAAATCTTTCTTAAAAGAATACCGTTTACCTAGAAAGTATTACTTCAACCATCTGCTGGTTAAAAGTAATTCCTTCACAGAAACAATTTAAAATTACTCCCTCAGGTTATGTAATAAAGAGACATATAAAGAACATGTCTGCATTTTGTTTAAGACTTCTGCTAAAATCACAGTTCATTTTGTGGTTGAAAGCCCCTTGAATAAATATCTGTATCACTAATTTCTCTTAGTTACAGTGGAAGGTAAAACTTGTATCTACTGGCCCAAGGCATGCTTCTTTTTATTAGATATTTTATCAGATGACAGGAGGCATGTCCCCTGCCCCCAACCCCTTCCTCCCACTCCACCATCATTTTTGTCTTCACTTGCTGGGAGCCCAGAGCTGAGTTAATTTTTGTGTGTGAGCTTTTCTCCAAACTTGGATTTAAGTCTTAGCTGTTTCTTCTTAGCTGTGTGACCTTTCTCAGTCTTAATTTTCTCATATATGAAATCGGGTATCGTAGCTGGTCAGGAGTACCCACAAGATTTTTGGAAGAAACAAATAAAACTTTATAGGGAGAAATATTTTGGGAAGTGCTATCTAAAATATATTACCATTTTTATTGTTCTTCCCGAAGGACTATCTTAAAAAACATGATTTGTACAACTAAATATTTTCAGTTCTTTCTCTTATAGCCAGGAAACACAGAAAAGATCCAAATATAATAACCATATTCACTTCCATTTCCTACATTGTAGATTAAAATTTTTTATTTGTATTTTTATGATAGTATTGAACACATATCTTTTTTTTTTATTTCAGCATATTATGGGGGTATAGATGTTTAGGTTACATATGTTGCCCTTGCCCTCTCTCCCTGCCTAAGTCCGAGTTTCAAATATGCCCATCCCTTGGGTGGTGCGCATTGCACTCTTTGTGTATGCATATACCCGTCCCCTCCCCCCCGCACAACATCCAATAGATGCTATTCTTATATGTGCACTTATGGAACACATATCTTTAATTGTAAGCTTTTCCAAATCCTCTTATGATAGTGGATGGGGTGTGTTAAATCAAGTAAAGAGTCTATGAAAAGGAGCAAATTGGTTCCTCAAAGATAATTTCATAAGAAAGTAGCAATATTTATTAACTATTTCTATACTTAATAATAATAACGTATTTATTGAATTCTTACTGTATGCCTAATTTTGCACTAAGTGCTTAAATTAATTATCTTTTAAGATCCTTGCAACACACCTATAGGTTTTTTTCCCCTTATCTGCAATTTTCGGGGCAAAGGAACTGGGGTTTGTGGAAATTAAAGAAGAAGTCAGCTGGCCAGCTAGTAGCCAAGTTGAGATCCTAACTCAGGAAGCCTGACTACTAAGCCCGGGTGCTTAAACCAACTCACACCCTGCGAAACAGGTAGGTAAACTTCTGATATTTAGTACATTAGAATTATAAGAAATGCAATTAGTCTGGCGAGAAATGATTATTTTGAAATTTTTATTGCAATGATTAATAATTTTCCCCAAGATTTTCTTTCTCCCTTGATATTCTATCTAAAATTATCTATTCCACTATGTCCTTCCTCATATTCCTTTAGTAATAAGTCGTTTACTGTCTATTTTCACTCTTCAAGTCTGCTGCATCTTATACTATGCCCAGTTTGGGTATTTCTTAGTCCTACATACATAATTGCATCATTTTTCATAATTATATTAATATTTTAAAATTGGATTCAGTGATTATCATTCCATTTTCTGAAAAAAATTAAAGTTAATTGTGTTTTTTTCTAACATCTTATGATATCCTTGAACTACATATTAAAAGCTGCTCTTTAGATGTGATCTTGACATCAGATAGATGCTATTTCTACCTACCTTAGGCTATTAAATCAACCAAACTCAAGTTGCCCGCATTTCTTTCTTTTTTTTCCTTTGTTTTTCTTTGGACTCAGATTCATTCAATTTTTCAAGCAAAGAACTTATGAGACCATATAGATGGTCTTTCCTTATTGTAAAACTTTAATTTCTGAAAATGAGTAAAGTCATGTCACAAAAAGTTCTTTCAGTTTACAGAGCAATTCACAATAGGATCTGTTAAAGGACATCTTCCTTAGATCATGAAAATGTCATCTGACTTATAAACAATTAAAGAACATACATATTAGTGAAGTGTGACATACATGAATTAATTAAAGTTGGCCAGTATTAGAAAATAGGTCAAAAACAATATTTGATTTTTTAAAAAGCTTGTATAAATTGTTTTATAGGACAAAATCTTTTGCATGTATATATATATATATACATATATAAAATGTATAAGATTATTTATCTCTGGTATATCTAATATATATTTATATATATCTGAAAGGAAATTTAATGTAGTCTGAATTTTTACCTGAATCTCTAACTGAATGTTGGATTTATCTGGATAAATGTTCCATCATTTTTCAATGGAGATATTCCTCTGGTATGCAGAATGTGTTATTGTCCATAAAGCGGTCCTAGACTAGACTTTATCTGTTACCTTTTGTCAGTCTTAAGTTTTTCCTTTGACATTCATGCACCGTACAGCACTAGCCGTGTGTCTGGCACTCAGTAAACACTTGATAAGCTCTAGCTGTTCATTGCCTCCTTATCCTCCCAGCGTACCTCCACTCTAAATCATTACCATTTCATGTCTAATATGTCTCCCTTGCTATAATCTCTTTCCTCCTCACCCTACAGATCAATCCAGAACAACAGTTTTTAAAATGGAACTTCACATACAGTATCTTTCTAAAAAAGGCTCTCAGGAGCTTTGCCCAATCCCCCAAACTCTTTAACTTCTCTTTCATTTAGCTCTTACCTACTTCCCAATCTTCTTTCCCCTTCTTCTACATGGATCCTCTGCTGAAACTTCACAGTTTATTCATATTTTCCCAAACCCAACCTGCACAACTTCATGGACTCTTTCCCTTTGCCTACAATTCCCTCCCTTCCTCTCCACTTACCTCAGTGCTCTCCCTCCTTCAGCTCCAGTTCCAGATTCCTCCAGCAATTATTGATACTCCAGTAAGTACCCACGTACTTCACGTTTGCTGGTGTACACTGTAACTCAGCCTTTTTTGTACATGCGCTGACTCCCCACATGTATGTCGCTCGAAGGCAAGGACCACATCTAACTCTGCTCTGTACTTAGTAGGTCATCAATAAGGATTTGTAAGTAATAATGATTCCTTCTTCTCTCTAGAGTCAGAAATACCTGGACTTACAGAGCAGTTATATATGAGCTTCTTGCTTTGGCTTGATTTCCCATGCAGGTGTATGCTTAAGTGTGTGGCTTTATCACCCCGGGTCAGAGCACCCTGAAGTCCCTGCTTTCCTCTCAGAGCAGAGGAGGTCAGGCCTGGGTACTGCTTCCCGAGCCGTTGCCTCTCCTTTATGTTTGGAGCCAAAAGGAATCTAAAGTTAACCAGGCCAGTGGCCACGGGTTGTTTCTGTCTCTGGTGAAGTATTCTGTTAGGAATTACCTCTTCCCTACCTTTATTATCTTCCTGGAGGATTCTTCTCCTCCTAACTCTTGACTTAAGTTTTACCAGGGAATTAAAATAAAGTTCTTCCTTTCTTTCTGAACTATCTCTGATAGTCCTTAAAAGAGAAAGAAAAAGGTAAAAACTTATTTGGGGAGGGGCTTTTAAACAATTTTGTTTTTAATTATTACAGACAGTATAGCTGAATATAAAACACTGTAAAATATATATTTTCAATAGTCCCTACACCCCATCTGTTTGGTAAGACCAGACACTATGTTACTTGTATCCAGTTAGTTCACGGGGAGAAACATCCAATTTAGAAACATTTGGCTTTCCTAAAAGAAATAAAATACAATGGAAGAGGAAAAACTGCTTTAATATACTCATGGACTTTTATTGCTTCAGTGAGCAGGTGAGGAAGAGAAGCAATTCTTTATTTCCAAATTATAAAGTACGATCAAATTTGAAGCTGTGGAAATATTGAACTTTTGCTAGGAAAAAAAAAAAATAAATGATTTGAAGCCCTGGTGATCACACAGAGAATCCAGACAATTTGACAGCTATGAATTTATCTCACTTGTGAATGAATAACCTTTGTAACTCACTTGGGACTTAAATATTCCAAACACATTTCCCTGGAAACACTTCAAAAGGCATAGTTCATTTCTGTCTTTACCAAACAGCCCCTTTGGTTACCTTTAGTTTGCTGGCTTTGTGGTTTGAGCGAGGACTTGAAAGTTTGAAAATTAACATAGTTAAAGGTTGCCAGTGGGTTTTACTCCTGTAAGAATGAAACAAGATTAACTCTTTGATTATTTTATGGTTGAAAAAGCTTCTTTTACCTCTGAAACAAGGGAACTTCATTGATACTATTTACAAAATTTCAGCTCTGACCCTGAGCTAAAGTTATATTTAAAAGAGGACATAGTTCCCCTAAAGTACATGTAACAGAACAGGATTACATCTGATTAAGTTGAGTTCCACATAGTTCTTAGAGACTTGCTGAAAACAACTGTTTTTTCAAGATATCTCCAGGATTTAAGGTCAAGTGTAATAGTTTTAGAGAGTTTCTTGCATGTATTATTTCTGGATCAAAAAGTACATATGCACTTTTGGCATTGTGCTAGATTCTGAGCAGTGGGAATCAAGACGTCCTACTCTGTGGCACTTAGAACTGATTCATTTTTTTCCTGACAACTATAAGGATCAAAGACCCCTGGCCCCCCCTAAAAGTTCACCAGACCGTAGGGAGCAAAGGCCCTGTCCCTATAAAGGTTTGCTAAAAAATCACCGACACGAGGCAGATTGATTAATAAGAGGAAAAAATTACAAATTTATTTTAACACGTATACAGGGGAACCCTCAGAATGAAGATTCAACTCCTCAATGAGGTATAGAGGTTTTTAAAAAATGGAGGCTTGAAAGCAGAAATACAGGTTTTGAGAGAGAGAGGAAGAAGCTTGACTAGCTATCAAAGGTGGTCATGTTATGGTAAATGAAACCTTATAGGTAGCAGCCCTCAGAGAGAATAAATGGTAAATGGGGTTTTTTTTTGTTTGTTTTTTGTTTTTTTTCCCCCAGACCTTTAAAGGTGTCAGACTCTCGGTTAATCTTTTCTAAATGAAGAAAAGGTAGAACTGGCTGCATTCTCTACAGATGTAAATTTCCGCCCACAAAAGACAATTTTGCTGTGTTTCTCCTATCTGTGAGACTCATGGCGACCATCTCAAAATACGTAGAAGAAATACACTTTCTAATTTCCTTCACCCCACTCCAGGTAGCAGACATACTCTGAGTATTGTTAATGGAGTAACATTCCTATCAAATGACATGTCAAACCTCTTCCTAACTGTCAAATAAGAATGTAAAATAGTGCATAAATAGCATAATGAGACACTATTATTCAATTAAAATATATTTATTTGGGGTAGTCTTGAAAATTTTTTCATGTTTAAGACCATAGACTGTACTACTTTACTGTTACTACCTGGGAGTTCATGGAAAAAGAAGGACTTTAGCTTCTGTGAGAGAAGAGATTGGTTTATAGCTGGTTAGAAGATCTTCATGGAAATAGATGTAGAAAGATTACAGTCGAAATAAAATTTTAAAATTTAGCTTTTAGCAGATGAAATTTAACCACATTTACTTTTCATGCCTTCATTAAAAGAAGCTATTCACTTTTATAAAATTTATTTTGTAAGCCACTTTTATCTCAAAATAGATATGTTTTGGGTTTTTAACAAAGGGTAAAGGAAATAGCTCAGGATAAGCACAGCTTTCCCTCCCTTTCCAGCTCTTCACTGGAAATGTGGCAAACTCTTGGACAACTTCTACTATGTTTTCTTCCCCTTCCTGGCAAGGGTGTCTGTCTTCTGTTATCACATGCTAGCTGGTGAGAGAATTTCCACCGTCATCTTTGAGCGTCTGCAACACCTGCCTTAGCTTCTGTCCTGTAATTCCAATGGTGTGTTAGACGCATGAACACGTTTGAAACTGTCTCCCCTGCTATCTACTCCTAATACAGCTTTTCCTCTTCAATGTCCTCTTCCAGTTCATGGCACCCTGAGGGAGAAGTGTTAGGTAGACAATTAGGGACCTCTGGCCTTCCTGGGGACAAAGGTGGGTGCCTGGAGCAATTACCACACCTGGGAGAGGCGGGACTGCCCTACCGATCTGCGATTCAGCACTTAGCAAGCCAATTGCAAAAGAATGCAGAGGATTTCCCTAGCGCAAGGGCCAAGCAGCACAGGCACAATAGGTCTGGAAGGTGACCTAGAACACCCTAAGGCTAATTATCATGTCATTAGCTTAAATCTACATTGCGGTTCACCCGCCCAAATGGGCTTTCAGAGAGGCTCATGGGAGATCCGCATGCGTAGTAAGACTCAGGTCATATAACTCCTGTTACGACAGGAGGTCCGTTCATTGTCTGTGGTGAACATATCTTAGTTTACTCAAGAAACTTCACCTCGTGCTTGCCTTACTTTCTTCATCCAAGAGTACACCAAGAACCGAGAATAGACAACTACGATCCAACATTTTGGTGCAGTGACTTGGATCACTCTTGCTAGGTAAGCCGGCTTTCATTTTCCCATCAAAACCCTCTTGCTTCTGATCTTCCCGCCTTGCAGCCAATGCTTGAGGGGGCGCTGGTGCTTGCTTTTGCTTTTCCGCCCTTACCGTTTCTCAGACTGCACAGTTGAGTTCTCAGCTAAACCCGGGCGTGTGATAAGGAGTTTAGAGATGGGTGCCTCATGGTAAGGGAGGAGTCTTTCATTTTGTTTCACTTTAGGGAAGAGGGCTCTGCACTGTAAGTCTTGTGCTTCTGGGCTTCGAGTTGGTTTTGACAGTGTACTTTTCTTTCTGATCTGATGGGGTGCTTAAGGCCCCTTCCCGTGTTAAAGCTAAATAATGCTTCCACCCCCTGGTTTTGTAGGGCCTTTCTCTTTCACCTTCAAGCTGTGTCTTTTGCTCTGTCCCAGGAAGTGCCTTCCTTATTGTGGCTGGCCACCCACTCGCTGGTGCTAGTACTTTACGAATGACGAGGACATTGCAGCAACAGATACCATTGCCCTGGCACTTGAAAAAAATGAGAGGCTCTTAGGTTTGAGGTGTCATGCACCGTCCCTCCTCCTGCGAAATGGAAAGGACACGTCCGGTCTGCGACTTTGGCCGAATAGCCCGGGTCGTTACCTGGGGACACCCAGCTCTAACAGATCCCAGCTGGCAAAGTCTCTCCCCACCCCCTTTTTATTTTCCTCCTTACTTTCTAGATGGCTGCACAAGCATAAAAAATCCCCTCCTAACACCCTTTGGGGTGCATTCTCTCACACTGGGACAAGTTTGATCCCGGCATTCTGAAAAAGAAACGTTTAATCTTCTGCACAACCGCCTGGCCACAGTATAAGCTGGACAGTGGAGAACACTGGCTGCCACACAGGACTCTAAATTACCCCACCATCTTACAATTGGACCTCTTTTGCAAAAGGGAAGGAAAATGGGCTAAAATACCGTATATACAAGCTTTCCTTTATTAATATTTGTGGGAAAACCCTCGGTGATGTAAAGGGTGTTCGGAGTCAAGTGAGACTGTGGTGTTAAGGATCCTCCTCAGGTTCCCGCCTGTTCCAAGCTGCCCTCATACCCAGGGAGGCCTGAAGGGGCCCTACAAGGGGGAGGTGGTGCCGTCTCTACCTTCACCAGGAGGAAAAGTGGCTCGACTCCTACCCTTGGTGGAAGCAGCGGGGAGTTCGGGAGTTCGGACCAACCGTGGTCCATAAGCCCTTTAGTTTAGACACACCACTCTCGACCTTAACTCCTGTGAGGGATGAGTGATATTAAAAGCCAAATTCTTGACCCAAGCAGCACAAGATATTAGGAAAAAGCTCCAGAAGCTTGTCCAGGACCCAACCACCTCCCTGGATGACATGGTGGCTGCCACTAATTCTGTTTTCTATAACAAAACTTCTGAGCTCAAGTCTCAGGCTTGGGAAAAGGAATGGAGGAAGGAGGCTAGGCACGCCCAGTTAATGCCAGCATCGATGTCCACAGTCCGACCAACGGCCAAAGTCCCCACAAAAGGAAAGGATCTCTAGTGTTGCATCTGCCGACAGGAAGGGCACTGGGCCAAAGGCTGCCCCAACAGGGACAGGCCCCCTATCCTGGATGCCATCAAACAGGTCACTAGGCTGCACTCTGTCCTACGGGAGTATCCCAGGACAGGAGTGGGTCCCCGGACTGGATCATGGTATAACAATGAAGGAGGCTGCTTCCATCAGCCCCCTGGCAGATGACGATCACTGGACTGGAGCCAAGGGCAACCTTCCTGGTGGCAGGTTGGCCATAAATTTTCTTCTAGGTACTGGGGCTGCCTACTCTGTCCTCCTCACCTACCTGGAAAACTGAACACTCCATCCTGTATGGTCACCAGAGTCTCCAGGGTCCCTACCAAACAATTCTTTATTTTCCCTTTGCTTTGTTTGTGGGAGGATGTGATCATTGAACATTCATTTCTGGTAATTCCTACTTGTCCTGCCAAGCATGAGACTTGCTTTATAAACTGCTGGTACGGATTTCTTTCTAACCCCAGGAGGAACCCAGCATCCTAGGCCTGTTAATAGATTCATAATAGATTCTTGGGCTAAGATCAACAGGACTGGGAGGCAAAGATCCCTGTGTTAGTTTGGGACATTGCTTCGCCAGGCCATGCTGGAACAGCCCAGCCAGTTACGGTGCATCTCAGACTGCAACAGGGATATCCTCATGTTAAACAATATCCCTTGTGACCTGAGGCCTGGACAGGTCTTGAGCCCCTTACAAAAAATTCCTAGTTTAGCATCTACTCATCCCAATTTGCATTCCTTGTACCATCCCTATTTTACCTGTCGGGAAAAAGGATGGCACCTACTGATTGGTGCAAGACTTGAGGGCAGTCAGTGAGGCCGTGGTGCCGCTACACCCTGTGGTGCTCAACCCTTATACATTACTGTACAACATTTCCCCAGAGACCACTTGTTACAGTGTATTAGAGTTGAAGGATCCTTTCTTTTGCATTCCTCCCCACCCTGACTGCCAAAATTTTTTCTCTTTCGAATGGATGCCCCTACATGGCACACCCCACCAATTAATCTGGATGGTGTTTCCAGTCCCTGGAACTTATCCAGGCCCTAGTTCCTCTGCCTGAACCCTCCACTTGACACTTTCTATGCTCTTTTCTTGAACTTATGAGGTTCTGCCAAATTTGGATACCTAATTATGGGCTTCTCCTCATTCTCCACCTCCCTCCTTTCCCCCTCTCTTTCCTTTACTATGTTCGCACATGTCTTCTTCATAGATTACCCAAAATGCTCTCTCTGCCCTAAGTTTTCCTGTACCTGCAGCTGACAGTAATCTTCCAGATTTCAATTCCAAATTTCTGGGTTTGCATGGTGATGTAGAATGGCCCCCTGCAGTCTTTGTCTTCAGCCCAATTCAATCTCTGCTCCGTCAAAAGAGGAATGGATGAAAAACTGTAAGGTATCATGCTTCTCAGCTCAGCAGGGGGACGTGAGCCTAGCAGTACCCTTAAAGTAGTTGAAAGAACATTTTGTACCATCCTTCAAAGGGAAAATGTTTACTACAAGAGGTTCCATTTCTTTATTTCCAGTGTGAACATGTCACATTTCCAATAAGAACAGTGGCAGGTGCCACTGTCCAATGGTCCAGTAGTTCCATGACTCTAAGATCCAGTTCTCACTGTTTCTCCAGGTCCTGTATAATTACCAGTGCAAGGCATGCTTCACCACCATTGTGTAGCACACTACTCAAATGAAAGGCACTGTTGTAGTCATTCAGGCTCTAAAGTTTGGTGTCACAGATGTTCTTCTTTTTAGCCTAGATCTTTATTCTTTGGTCTCTCAGATTGACAAACATGACCAACATTTGTCAATCCTGTCTTCAAAATACCTCTTGAAGGATCTCATCACCTTTGGGGAGCTGTGGCAGGCCCCTCAAAGTGAATTTGGAGGTTTTACACCACTTGTGGCCAGTTCCTGCTGGAGCCAGAGGCTGTCGCCGGCCAGTCCCTCAGTCAGCCCCAAGTTGAGGTCCCCAGGCAATTCCCATGCCTAGCAGGATGTGCCCGGTCATTGGGCAGGCACTTGATAGGAGGTTTGCCAAAGGCCCGGATCTGGGGAATGCAGTCACTGTGTCCCTTCCCTCTTTCTGCAGACCAAGACATGTGGCCAGGCCTGCTCAATCCAGATCATGAAGGCGGAGGAGGTCACGGCCAGCAAGTGCCACTGTCCAACATTCAAGCAGTTCCATGACTCCAAGATCTAGCTCTCACTGTCTCATCAGGTCCTGTGTTACCAGCACAAGCCATGCTTCACCACCAAGAGACCCAACACCTTCTTCTAGGTACAAGGCCCTGTCACCCTGGGTCTGCCCAAATAAACTCTTCAAGAATGCCAAAAACAAACCCAAAAGGAGCAACAACCAAAATGTCTCCTGATTCCATTTCTTTCTTTGATTCTCCCTTCTACCAATGCCACCATTCTTGCTGAGCTTCTCACCATCTTTCCCTATTTCTCCTATTATAACATTATAACATTTCTCCTATATTAACATTGAAGCTTTTCAATGTTAATAATTATCCACCTACTTCTCATCTCTCTTCTTGCCAGTTCATCTTTCATATTGCTGACAAGTTGGTCATAAAACACTCTTTCAGTATTGTCATTCCCCCACTCCAAGACTTCAGTGGCTCCCCACAGCCTACAGAAGTCCAAATGGCTGATTCTGACGGTGTAAGACCTTGACCATCACTGCGACCTTTGCAGACAGCTGTAACGATTCACTTCATCAGCCTTGTACTCCAGCCACACTCTGCTCTAACCTGCCTTGAACTTTTCTAATTTTATGCTTTTGCTTAAACCAATCCTGTTGGCCTGGAATGCACTCCTTTCTCTCTGCCTCTGCAAATCCCATCCATCACTCAAGTCACAAAGCAAGTCCCTTCTCCTTTGTGAAGCCTTCCAAATTCAGGCCAGCCTATGTGATCCTTTATTCCTCTGAATTAGTATATTTTTTTTCCTGCCCCATTCATTTAATTAGTCCTCTGCTTCCAAGAATATAGTTCTGTTATGTTATGCAATTTTAAAACTTTTCAATGGTTTTGTTTCCTCAGCGAGATTATATATTTCATGGGGCAGAGGTCATGCCTTCTATTTTACTGTCCTCCTCGTGACACTAATTACCATGCCTCACACGTAGCATGAAATCCTAAAATACTGAATATTAGGACAGAAATCTGTTAAGAGAGTTTGTCCCAATGCAGGATGTATATCATCCTGCTACAATTTTGTTGGGGTTTTTATTTTAATTAGTTCTTCTCATTACAAATAAGCCAAATGGGGAAGATGTTAATGAAAAGACTTCTAAACTAGGAATTATTTTGTTGTATATTAACATTGAAGTTAAGTTTTCAGGTAGCAGTACAACATGTTAGGTGGCAGTGTGGAGAATGGAAGTGTGAGGACCTTGACTCTCCTGGTATCTTAATACCTACATAGCAGAAAAGGAAGAAAACGGCATTGACTTCTCAGCATAGGAAAATGTCCTGTGACTTACAGGACTAGGCAAAAGGGAAGGAGTATGTCAAATGTTGAAATGAAGTGGCCTGTTGCCAACAGAAATGCAAAATGGCATTAAGGAAGCATTGGTTGACCTGAGCATGAACTGCTGGTTCTACAAGTTCCCAATGGCTTAGGACAGGACTTTTGTCAAGGGGAAAAGCTATCTTTTAACTTCTTCCACATCAGAAATTTCCACTGAGTCCCCTGGGAACTTTTTTCTCTTTTTTTCCTATGGGAATAGATCTTTGATATATTTGGAGTAAATGGAAAAATGAGATTTATTTAGAAAAAGGAGCTTAACATTCTGTTTGTTTATTCAGTAAATTGAAGACTTGGGCTAAATTTCAATAATACATGAAATTACAGATATAGTTTCTTACATCTCATGGGGAGAAGAGTATAAAGCAAAATATAACTTTAAATATGAGGCCATAAGAAATTAGACATGGGAACTGAGATATTTCTGGTGTGATTACCCATAGGTGGGGTTATTTTGATTATATCTGTGCCTACCTTGCTTAATATTATACATGTGGATATACGATTTCTTTCAAAAAAATCTGATGTTAAAATCGTATTTATTCTATCAATTAGAATTCTTCCCTTCCTGTTTCTCTCTTTGAATGTGTCATTTCTTTGAGATATTTGTTCTAAGACCTCTTTGGTTTCCTAAACTTTAATTGTATTTGTAGCATTTAACATTTCCTCAAATTCGTAAATTTTAAAACCACTGAAAGTGTTAATCTTGGCCATTCATTCATTCATTCTCCATTCTAATGAGTGTCTGCTATGCCAGTGGTCCCCAGCCTTTTTGGCACCAGGGACCAGCTTCATGGAAAACAGTTTTTCCACTGATGGAGGTGGGAAGGCTGGGGATGGCAGAGTTCAGGTGGTGATGTGAGGTATGGGGAACAGCCTTGAATACAGATGAAGGTTTGCTTGCTCACCTGCCGCTCACCTCCTGCTGTGCAGCCATTCCTAATTTTCATGGAAGACAATTTTTCCATGGACAGGGTGTGGGGGAGGAGGCGGAGCTCTGCGGCCTGGTTCCTAACAGACCACAGACCAGTACCAGTGTGTCAGCCTGAGGATAGGATATAAATCATAGAATCACAGAACTTCAGCATAAGGAGCAATTGTTTTCAGGGTTGATATCCCTCTGTTCACAATGATGTCATAGGCAAAACTGAAGAGTTTCCAGTTACCAAAGATCTTATGTAGTAGACTTATTCCTGTTAGGCCTTCTTGAACCTACAACAGCTTGTTAAGCCCTTTCGTTAGACTTTGTCAGTCACCTCTTTGGGCTATACATTTTTTGTTGAGTATGTCTCTTTAAAATTGGAGCTTATGGGAAAGCTGTCCCTTCGTCCATACAGATTTCTTTGCATAACTGACATTTTAAATTTTTATAGAATTATGTTGTTAATTCGATTGTTACCAAAGCTTAAATTATAACAGAAAAAATTCACGTGGTATATAATGTGAAGCAAAATGAAAGGTGCCATCACGTAGAAATGAAATAGAGCTAACAAATACCAAACAAACAAAGAACATGTAGCTTTTATATCTTTTTACACCTGGAAAAAAATAATGCCATTATTTCTATAAAAAAGAAAACAATACTGTAAAAAGAGAAAAATATGATATTCAAAGAGTCAGTTTGTAATTGAAGATGGGCTACAATAACAAATTCTCAAAATGCTGGGAAGATCATGAGGACATATAACCAGGCCCAAAAGGCTAAAACATAGCAGGTTGTCGGCAACATAAACAAAGCAGAGAGTTCATTTTCGGGATTAAGGAATGCAAGCTGGGCAGGTTCTCTTTTTTTGTCCATTGTGTTGAACCCTCTTTTCAAAAAAAGGAGGGAAAGAAGCTAACGTTTTTTACAAAAATATTGTTTTTCCTATCTTATTGATGAAGACAAGTAACTTCTGGTAAATTAAAATATCAAAAAAGATCACATAAAATTGGTGGCTGGAGGTAGGCAGATGGTTAGGATTTGAGTTCAGGTTTTTTTGAAATACAAAGACCATAGACCACGCCATTTCCACCGAGCACCATATCTTCCAGCGAGCTGCATTTGGAGAATTTATGTGTCAGGATCACCTGTGTCTTATTTCTTGTTTTTGAAGTCACAAACTTGTGATCTTCAGACCTGTGGGTCCCTTAGAATTCTTTTATTAGGAGATCAAATATGATAGCAGATGTTCAAAATGTTTAGAAGAAGATTGTTTAGACATAGAACTGAGCCTGGCATGTGGAGGTAAAAACGTTAACTGGTGCACCTGAAAAAGAAAAACAAAAAATAAAAAAGGGCACTCTGGGAGGCCGAGGCAGGTGGATCGTTTGAGCTCAGGAGTTTGAGACCAGCCTGAGCAAGAGCGAGACCCCATCTCTACTAAAAATAGAAAGAAATTAGCTGGACAACTAAAAATAAATAGAAAAAATTAGCTGGGCATGGTGGCGCATGCCTGTAGTCCCAGCTGCTTGGGAGGCTGAGGCAGTAGGATTGCTTCAGCCCAGGAGTTTGAGGTTGCTGTGAGCTAGGCTGATGCCATGGCACTCTAGACTGGTCAACAGAGCGAGACTCTGTTTCAATTAAAAAGAAAACCCCAAACAAACAAACAAACAAAAAGAAAACAAAAAAGGAAAGGGAAAAGAAAGCATCCTTCATTTAAGAAAAACAAAAGCAAAAAAAATCTCAAAAATCTACTTAGGCCTAAGGAGTATGATTAGCTTAGCATATATTCATTCAACTGATTATAGAAAATAACAGCTCTATTTTCACAGCATAAAGAAGGTTGAGACAACTTGGCACGGAAATCACTGTTAAAATTTCAGAAAAAATATACAGCATTTGCTGCACTACCTTTAATTAATTATTATTATTTTTTATACTTGGAAGGTGAACATTTTAAATGAAAAGTCAATGGAGGAGAGAATATTTGGCATCATTACAAGATCTGAAGAATCAAGTTCCTATTCTTTCTGCCAAAAAGTGTTTAGGACTGATTCCAGCTCATTCTTTCAGCCAAACACCTATATTTTAAATTTTTCAATATTTCCAACATTTCAGAACAAATATGAAGTTACCACTTTGCTAACCTGGTACATTTAACTGAAAAATCTTTATGTTCCTCAAGCAGAACCCTATAGCAGACAGTAATTTTTTTCTCTGTTATTAGCCTATCTTCCCCTTAAGAATGTGGATGGGAGAGAGCATCCTGATCATGTTCAGAACTGTTATAGAGGTCTTTGATCCATAGCTGAATGAGAAAAAGACTAAAAGCGATAGACACAAAAATGAAAAAATTAGTTCTCTGGCTTCTGTGTGATTCTCCATCAACTAATCCATGTAGAGAATTTCAAGAGCTTTGCTGCATTTGTGGGTGTTTATGAACTTTACCCTCAGAATGAAAAAAGGCAAGAACATTCCAGCCTCATTCTGTAGCAATATATCCAAAATTAGTTAGCTAAGGTAATGAATTAAGTAATAATTATCTGCTAAAACACCCACAGCACATAATAGATTTCAACCCCTCCCTATTGTTGCAATGCCGTAATTTGTAAAGCTAAAAACCTTTTCTTCTTATTCTTCAGCTTCCAAGTATTTGAGTGCATCTTCCTTTTATGTAAACCTCAAGAACATACAAGCTTCAGTGACCTTAAAAGAAACAACTTGGAAACTGTTAAGAAGTCAATCAATTAACATCCAATGACTTTTTCAAAAGATGACTTAGAAAGTCATCTAATCTCTTCATTTGACCATACATTTTGCCAATTTTCTTCCATGATCATTCCAATTGTGTAAGAATATATTTCATTTTTTAGGCCTGATTAGTCCACCTCTGCTTTTAGTACTATGAAAAAAACTACTTAATTTTTGGTGATATTAGTTAACTTTTAATTACTCTTCTTTACTATGCTTGATCTGAGAAGTATTTGATGATATGTAAAACATCATTAAATAATAACTGTTATCCACAGGGTGTATCTGCCAGAAGAGAACCAATATTGTTGGTCCACATTGCCAGAAGTTTAAATTCCTTGTCCCCAAGCAAAATTCTGTAAGGGAACTCTCAGAGCATGTCACCGAAAACCATTCATTTTCTGAATTAAAGAGGTAAAGAAATAGTGCCTCAGATATATTTTTAATTAAATGCATTTTTCTATAATTTTCAGTAACAGCTTTAATAGGATATAATCAAATGCCATACAATCTATGCTTTTAAATTGTACAAGTCAGAGTTTTTTACTGTATTCACAGAATTGTGCCATCATCACCACTATCTAATTCCAGAACATTTTCATCACCCCAGAAAGAAGCCCAGTACCTGTTAGCAGTTACTCCCCAACCTTCCCTCCCCCCAGGTCCTGGAAACCACCGAAGTACTCTGTCTCTATGGATTTACTTACTTTGGATGTTTCATATACATGGAATCATAGGCTATGTGGCCTTTTGTGTCTGACTGGTTTCTTTCATTTATCATAATGTTTTCAAGGTTCATCCATGTTGTAGCATTTATCAATATTTCATTCCTTTTTATGGCTGAAAACTATTTCATGGCATGGATATATGGCATTTTGTTTATCCATTCATTAGCTGAGGGACATTTGGGTTCTTTCCACTTTTTGGCGAGTGTAAACAATGATGCTAGGAACATTTGTGTACAAGTTTTTTATGTAGGCATATGTTTTCCATTCTTTTGGGTATATACCTAAGAGTAGAATTTCTGAGTCATAGGGTAACTCCATGTTTACAATGTGAGGAACTGCCAAACTGTTTTCCAAAGTGGCTGTACCATTTTACAATCTCACTAGCAATGTGCGACAGTTCCAGTTTCTCCGTATTCTCACCGACACTTGTTATTTTCAGTATCTGTATTGTTTGTATCTGTGGAGAAACAGTTCTACATTATATTTGTTAGATATTTAATAAAGAAAATCTGCTTTTCTGCATCTCTGTTTCTATGACTATAGTCCATTCCAGCCTCATTCATCATTGAACAATTGCAATAACTTCTTATTTGCTTTCCTTGTCATATCCTCCTTGTTCATACGATAGTCACAGCGATCTTTTAAACGTATATGGCAAATATAAATGTTATTTCAGGAAGTACATATGCTAGAATTTTTGCTGAGGATACTTCTGTATCAGTAAAGTCTAAGTTCTCTTAGGTCCTTTGAGTTTGGATTGACATTTCTTTTAATACATCTCTGAGTTTTGATTTAACATTGGTGAAGGAAGTCATGCTTAATTTGGGTCTTATCTGCAAGACATTTAGATTAGAACAGCAGTGAAAGTCAAGCATCTGTAAGATAATGCTAATAGTTAACTTTTATCGAGTGCCTACTATGTATCAAGCACTTTCTAAGTACCTTCCAACTAGAGAATCTGGTTCCAGAGCCCACGTGTGTAGCCACTGAGGTATATTGCCTCTTTGTCTTACTTACAGTTCGAAATAGATGAGATTTAAAATAAAAAGTTAACCATTTTTTGGTGTTCAGTATGGCTAGGTTAGGTTTAAGATGTTCACACTGTCACTAATTTTTATACCATATCACCATATACAATTATAAGGTTGCATATTTAAAAATCTATGTTTTTCCCACTTAGAGGCTTACAAAATCAGTTCTGCCAAACTTAAAAACAGTAGCTTGAGCAGAAAAAGTACCAGACTGCCTAAGAGTAATCTAAAAGACATTTTTAGAAAAATAACATTTTCTGAAATTTTCACAATAGTCAGCAACCTATTATTGTGTGGCCTGCCAGTTCACGTGCTACTCCTTCCTCCTCCTACCTCTTTTAAATTCTCTAACAGAGCATCGTGTGTTTCTGAACATTTACATTCAATTTGTTAAATGTCACCGAGGAAAAATAAAACAGAGAGGACATCAGTTAATAATGTACTTTTACATTCCATCGTCCTATGCATGGTTCCATGTCTCACCATGCCGACCTAATTTGCCATGACAGGAACATGGCCCTGATTTCAGAACATTCCAACTGTGGCAATCACTAAACCTTATTGGGAATTTTTGCCCCCTTAGCAAATTGAACCAGATTGCTTTTCTCAGGCCCATTTGCGATGGGTATCTGTGAACCAGGGGGGTGGGGTATGACGGAGAACTGAGAAGTGAATCTTTTATATTACGAATATACTGAAACTAATGTAAATGTATATCGTTACTGTGCGCCTGATTTTTACTGTTCAGGTAGATTTGAGAAGAAAAAATTTTGAAAGTATATTTTATTAACACTTCCTAGCTGTGTGGCCTTGGACAAATCTTTCTCCAGTTTCCTCAAGTCTAAAATGAGGATGATAATACTAATGATAACATCTATATATAATAATAATTATACTTTTATTTCAGGGTTTATCAATTAGATGAAGATTCACTCTAAGTAAGTATTTAGAATAATACTTAGCATTCAAAAAATACGAATTCTAATTATTATATTTTTTACTTTAACGTTTTGAAATGAAAGTCATTTTATGCTTACAAAAATAAATTATCTTTAAATTTTTCGGCCCGCTCAGAAACTACGGTATGTGGGTTGTGTTATATTTATATAATAACTTATGGTACCCCAGTACTTGATCATAGGTATATAATTCATTTATATGTCCTGGGTTCTGCCAACCCATAGGTAGAAGTGTTATTTCATCAAGATTAATTGTTGACTTTTGATAGCTCCTGGACCCCACCTGTTAGACCCAGGACATCAGCTCCCAGCTTGTAAATTGCTTCTGGGAGCCCCATGCATCAGGAAATGTTTCTCACCTTCTACTAGTTGAGCTTCTTCATCAAGATTCCTCCCCCGGGCCCCATTCCAGGAGCCCTCGTGCAACTGACATACTGTCCACAGCTGTGCCACCTGGAGCCCTCAAAGATGTGGAGGCAGGGATGTGGGCAAAAATGTCTGCCCCTCAACTCTCTGTTGCTTGGGCCCCTAAATGGCACCATCAGGGCCCAGAATCTCACACTCGATTTATTTTCTTCCTAAACTTCTCACATGGGAGAGCATCTCCGGCAGTATTTTGTAGGTATCAAACTGGCACTTTTGAAATGCCCTCCTTTGAATCACACTACCTTCAACATTTGAACACTTTGTCTTCAAGTGTGAACCACTGGCGTATTGCTGGGGGTAGAACCCTGATGCTGCCTGGAACAGGAACACTTAGAACAGCGTTCATTGTTTTGAGCTTTGCGTTGAGGCTGTGGCTTTGTGGAGAGATCTCTACATAACACTCTTTTAATATATTAAGACATTGGCCTGGAGGCTGGAACAGCAGATCTCAAATTTTTGGTCTCAAGATGCTTATTGACTCTTAAAAAATTATCGAGGACCCCAAAGAGCTTTTGATTATGCGGGTTATTGACATTTACTTAATAGAACTTAAAACTGAGAAGTTTACTAGATAATTAAATATGTAGTCGTATGTTGCTTAACGACAGGGCTATGTTCTGAAAAATGTGTCCTTAGGTGATTTCACTGTTGTGTGAACATCATTAACTGCACTTACACAAACCTAGATGGCATATCCTACTGCACATCTAGGCTACATGGAATAGCCTATTATCCCTAAGCTACAAACCTGTACAGCATGTTACTGTACTGATACTGCAGGCAATTGTAACACAGTGGTTAAGTATTTATGTATCTAAGCACATCTAAACACAGAAAAGGTACAGTGAAAATATGGTATAAAAGATAAAAAAATCATACACCTGCATAAGGCACTTACTATGAGCTTGCAGGACCGGAAGTTGCTCTGGATAAGTCATTGAGAGAGTGATGAGCCAATGTGAAGGTCCAGGACACTACTGTACACTACTGTCGACTTTATAAGCACTGCACACTTAGGCTATCCTAAATTTATAAAAAAAATTTCTCTTCTTCAATAATAAATTAATCTTAGCTTACTGTAAATTTTTTACTTTATAAACAAATTTTTTTAAACTTTTTGATTCTTGTGGTAACAGCTTGCTGTACAAAAATATTTTCTTTTTTATATCCTTATTTTATAAGCTTTTTTCTACTTTTAAAATTTTTTATTTTTTTTTATGTTTTAAACTTTTTTCTTAAAAACTAATACACAAAGACACACATTAGTCTAGGCCTACACAGGGTCAGGATTTTGTCCCGCTGGAAGGTCAATAATACACATGGAGCTATCATCCCCTGGTAACAATGCCTTCTGAGATACCTCCTGGAGAACCTGCTTGAGGCTGTTAGGATGTTTTACGGTTACTTTTTTTTCTTTGTAAGCAGAAGGAGTACACTCTAAAATAATGATAAAAAATATAGTATTAATATAATAAATGTATAAACCGGTTACATAGTCATTTATTATCACTATCAAGTATTATGTGCTAGACTTTTATACAACTGGCAATGCAGTAGGTTTGTTTACACCAGCATCACCACAAACATGTGACTAATGCATTGTGCTATGAGCTTACGATAGCTACGATGTCACTAGGTGATAGAAACTTTTCAGCTTCATTAAGATCTTACGGGACCACTATTATATATGCAGTCTGTGTTGATTGAAATCTTGTTATGTGGCACAAGACTGTAAATTCATCTTAAAATATCAATAATAAACCTATTGCATCTTAACATAAATGACATATTTTCATTAAAAAACTATTTTACGGCCGGGCGCGGTGGCTCACGCCTATAATCCTAGCACTCTGGGAGGCCGAGGCAGGTGGATCGTCCTGAGCTCAGGAGTTCAAGACCAGCCTGAGCAAGAGTGAGACCCTGTCTCTACCAAAAATAGAAAGAAATTAATTGGACAGCTAAAAATATATATAGAAAAAATTAGCTGGGCATGGTGGCACATGCCTGTAGTCCCAGCTACTCGGGAGGCTGAGACAGTAGGATTGCTCGAGCCCAGGAGCTTGAGGTTGCTGTGAGCTAGGCTGACGCCACAGCACTCGCCCCAGGCAAGAGAGTGAGACTTTGTCTCAAAAAAAAAAAAAAAAAACAAAAAACAAAAAAAACAAAAACAAAAAACTATTTTACGAAGCCAGAAGAAATTAGAGGAATGGCACTGCTTAACATTTTTGCAAATGTTTGGCTTAATAGAAGATTGCTGGATTCTCGTATCTTCTTCTGCATTCAGTGTTTTAAGATATCGCATATCATGTAACTTCTGGAAAATGCCACTGTACACGTGTAAGAGAATGAAAGTGAAAAGGAAAATACTTTGTTAGTATTATGAGAATGGTTTTAATCTTGCAGACTTCGTGAAAAGGGTTCCCCAGACCCCACTTTGAGAACTCCTTGACTATAGGTTAGGTATTTTATGCTATGGGGAGATCTCAGGCTACAATGTAGAGAAAAGTTGTCCTTGCCAGTCTTGGCAATTGTGGGAAGAATAAACGGAGAGCAAAGTAGGGGAGGCAGGGCATGGATACATCCCGATCTCCTCTTTCTGGGCCCGAGTCCTGCCTTTGTGACATTGGGAGTTGCATCTATTCAGAGGTGTCCCCGGACAATACCTTAGACTAAAGGCACAACATGCTCAGGTGAGGAAGCTTTGGGTTCGTCTTTCTTGGGTTGCACCTTTTACCCAGGTGGAGAGGGTGCGACACTGAAGAGGGACAGATAACGAAGTCTGAATGGTGAGTTCACCAGAGGAGATCATAGCAGTAGGGATGAAGTGGTCCCAGGGCTGAAGGCTGGGGGTCAGACCTCCTGGGACCAGAACCAAGTGGGAGTCCCAGCCACATCTCAGGGCTTCTCAGCACCCCCAGGAGCTGGTACACTGTGGCCTGGTCAGCAGGAACAACTGCAGTCCTTGACCACATGGTGAGAGAAGTGAGCATGGTTATTAATACTAGTGGGGCCCAAAGCTACCAGGCAGCCAAAGTTTCCCACTAGTGGACAGTGGGTAGACCTGCATGTGGAGTCTCCTTCCTCCCTCTGTCAGGAGGCCCCTTGGGCTCCGCTTCTGCATACCCCCAGTTGCCATCTTGGATAAAAGCAGGGTGTAGTGGAAGAAATCCGACAGGTTGGAAATTTACATTCAAAAAGGCTAAGTTACTTAAAAATGATTCAGATTGACAGATTGACAGAAATTAATGGATTATTGCTATGCTACGGTTTGAATGTGTCTCCCAAATTTCATGTGTTAGAAACCTAGTCTCCAAATCATTTATTGGTAGTATGTGGAGGTGGGGCCTTTGCAAGGTAATTAAAATGAGATAAGGTCATTGGGGTAGAGCCCCCATGATGGGACTGGTGGGTTTCTAAGAAGAGGAAGAGAGATCTTAGCTGGCACACTCTGGCCTTCTTGTTGTGTGATGCCCTCTGCCATATTATCGTGCAGCAAGAAGGCCCTCACCAGAGGCTGACATCACACTCTTGGACTTCCCAGCCTCCAGAGCTGTGAGCTAAATAAACCTCTATTCTTTATAAATTACCCAGTAGGTGGTATTCTGTTATGGTAACACAAATGGACTATGACAATTGTACTATTCAACATAATTTTTTTTTCTTCCTCTGCTACCTAACATGTTGGGACCACGTGTGTGAAATCAGACAGTCACAGAAAATATAAAAATGCTATATTTTTCTTCACGTTCGAGTGGTATGCTTAAATTAGTAACTTCATCACAGCTCAAAATAAATCCAAGAGGCCTGTCAGAAGAACATCGTACCATTTCTCTATTACCCCCATCTCTCCCTGTGCTTCCTTGTGCAAAACTTCTCACCTCATCCCCCACAATATCCTTGTGCATACTACTTTTGTACCTAGAGCCAGCAAAGGTTACTGGTTTGCCAATAACCCATCAAATTTTTTTGAGTTTGTAATAACTAGATAACTCTACTTTTCTGAATCTATGTGTGCATGTATAATTTTAAGACTATGTTCTACTCGAAATCTTTGCAATTATCTACGTTTTAAGACCTAGGGCTAAAGAGTTCTTATAGATGAAACAAGTAGTTTGTTTTCCCCTGTTATTGTTCTTTCTTCATAAATTTTTGGTTTGCAATACTGTGCCTTATCTGTGCTACTAAGGTTATGCGCTGGGAGTCCCTCTAGACCTGGTCTTCATTCTATGTGCTGAGCCCTCCTCTGTGCTTCTGAGTGGCACTTGTTTGCAACAGAGTAGTGGGCTTCCTTGCTCCCTTGCTTCTCTCACCTACTGATTTCCACCAATAGGGTGAACCAGCTGCCTATCAGATGGAGGGTTAAGAGTGAGGTGGCTCGCTGCCTGCAGAGTTCCATACCTTAACCTAAGGTCACAGGCTGTCAGGTGGCCCTCTCCTCTCCTTGTCTCCTGGTTCCTTTAACTGCTGTAGCTCCTTTAGGCCTGGGAATGGTAAACACCTTCCATTCCTACTAGCCCTCTGCACTGTATTCTCACTGTGGCTTCCCTACATGCTGTCCACAGCTTTGTAAATAGTAAATTAAACGTTCCTCTCATCATGCATTGAGTTGTCTGTTCGTGCCAGGACCGTGATTGATATACATGGGCGTCTTCAGTTTATCTAACCCAAGTTTTCTCAGCAGAAGTATAAATCCCTCTCACCATATTTATAATGCTGCATCTAGAACCCAGAATCTGAAGTTACTTATAAGTTAAGTGTACTATTTGATTCTTGAATTTAGAGTTTGTAAAATTTAGAGCTTCTTAAACCAGGGAAGGGGGGATCCTCAGACCATATTTTGGGGGCTTGTGTTTGCTCAATATCTTCCCTTCCTCCCTTCCTTCCTCCTTTACTTCTTCCCTTACTCTCTCCCTTCCTTCCTTCATTCCTTCCTTCCTTCCCAAGCATGAATTTCAACCTGGTGAACTACATCCCAACAACCTCGTGTAGGGTAGCAACAGTCAAACAGCTTTGAAATAGTTAATGTCATAGAATAGTTTTTTATTTTCTTTTGAAAAAAGAGTCCTTAAGACAGTTTTTTCTTATCTCGGATGATGGCAATTCAGTGGTTGCAGGATTTCAAATGTCAGGCCCAATACATGGTGGAAAGCTGATGAAAATAGCTCTTGAGTTAAATCTGGGTAAGACTAGTAGTGTAGAACAATAGTTGATAAGAATAGGGTTTTGGCTAGGAACATCTTAAGTTTACGGTCAGCTTAAAGACAGTGAAATCTGCCCAGGAGAATTCTGAGTCTGAACTTGCTCACAGCAGAGAAAGCATCAAATCAAGTTCATCATCCCTTAAATAAAGAGCAAGCATTAGATCTCAGGCTAATATTATAACTGAGACTGTGTAAAAGCTATCTTGAATATTACATGAAGATGGCTGTCAAGATAACTGTGTATTCAATAGCACATCAAGGATTTTCTTATTGACAGGATGAAACGCTGGGACCAAAGCAGCTGCTGGTGTGATAATGCTGCTTTGCATGTGCTGGGAGTGATTCTGCCAAAGGTATCCTGCTTTGCATTTTACTTCTTGAAGGAATTCTAGTTTCTCTTGAAGAATACAGTAAAAATGGACACAGTATAGAATCTTCATTTATACTCTCGATGTGGAAACCATGGGTATTTAATATATAGGTATCATCTATGGAAACTATTTCACGTCAAATAATTTAGTCAGTTACCAAATTCCCTAAAGTTGCCTTAGTGTGGTTATTGAAAAGTGTACCTTAAGCCTTAGGCTTTATTTTGCATTTCTGTTATCAATTGGAAGCATTTTGTTTCGTGCAATTTTGATCTGTGCCCAACTGCTGAATTTCAGAGAAGTCATCAAATCACTGAGTCAGAGCCTTCCACTTCTCCCAGACTCCCCGTGTTTTCCAAATATCAAAATCCTATCAATTGTTCAAACCAAATACAAATGATAACTTCTCAGGAAGCTTTACCAGATCCCGTATTTTCTAACTCATTGACCCTTTACATTTTTTTACTATAAAAGCTCACATGTATCTCTACTTAACCCTTACTTCCTTCTACTTTATAATACAGAAAGATTAAATGTAAGCATCTTTAAGGCAGCTTCTTATTTACTTTTTTAAAATCCTATACTAGCATTGTGCTTAATCAGGATTGTTTAATGAATCAATTAGATTTAGTAGGCAACTCTTTTGTTATTAACATACTCCTAAGTACTGTGCTCAATGATATTAAAATGTTCTAAGCAAGTTACAGACAGACCTTAAGTGCTTAGCATGCCACAAATATTTTAATAGAATAACTAAAAAAAAAAAAGATACTTTTCCCCAATCCAGCTTAAAAGAGAATGCACTTTGGGACATATGTAAAAAAGAATTTCCCTTTCTAATTGGAAAAATTTCAATGAAAGTAAGCGGAATTCTGAAGTTGATAGACTCTGTTCATACAAAGGAAGATTTCTTTGCATTACATTTATTTTCAACAGGTTCGTGGAACTTGAAATTTGTTAATGACAATACACATGAGAAAATTCTAACTAGCAACAGTTTCCTTGTTTGAAACCACTCTTTGGTGCAGGGTTTTCATGCACAGCATGCAAATGCGTGTCATGTTCATAAATCCAATCACAAATGATGGTTTTACGACCAAACTGTATTTCTTCCAAACAAAGTGGTGGTAATATTTTTAAAAATCTGCAAGCCCTTTGAGAGTCTTCAAAAAGAATTTCATCATCTTTTCTCATTGAAGTGAAGATATTTATAACTGAGAGGATGCTGTATTGCCACTATGGGGAAGAATTGCATTCCCCACCTAAAATATAGCCACCGATAGTGTACATGTTTTGCATTTAGCATTCAAAATATATGGGAACAAGATCTAAGTAGATGCAGTAGGATCTAGAAATTAGCCTAAGTCAGCTCTGGAGACCAGATTTAGGAAGGACTGTAAATCACTCCCTTGGAACACAACATTGCTATTCAGAATACTCTAAAATATACCACGGATCAAAAACCTATTTCTAGCCCACGAGTTGTTTGTTCTCTAGGTATTATCAGACTCTCTGTGGTTTCATAAAGGTGTGCTATTCAGGTTTGAAGGCTAATTTAGGATTTTTGTGTAAACACTGAATCTCATAGATATAAAGTTCCTTGAGTGTCTGTAGTTCTGTATCTGCATGTTCATAAAGATGAAACCTAAAGACTGAAGAATGCTCTTTTCTAAGAGATTTTCCTCCACCTACTTCCTTGTAGAATATAAGCTTTTGGAAGTTTTTTTTTCTTTTTTGTCCTATGGAAAGCCGTATTATTCATTCTTGGCATAACTTCTAGGAACATTTACACCATAATTTTGAAAAGCTCATAGTGATTGCAACACTTCAGCAAAGGGCACTGTGAAACAATATTTTGGAAGACATCTTCATCAATTTATTGACCAGTGTCAACCTCTGTCTTCAGCCGGAGTCTACAATTTGGATGAGCTCTGTTGTCAATGCAAGCAGTGCCATGAAACCTCCTCTCTGGGCCTGCTAGAATTACAAAATAAGAATCAAGGTCATGGGAGAGCGGGCTCTGATAATGGCCCTGAAATTTACTTTAAGATGAACCTTCCTCTGATAGACTTTGTGCTCTGCATCCTTAATTCTTTAAGTGGTGCACAGGTATAAACTTTACATGCAAGGCAGATATCTGAATGCCTGAACCTACCTCCCCATCTTCTGGAGCAGTTATGTTCTGTGTTCAATAGCTGTACTGGCAAGAGTGCTTTGTCATTCATTAGTTCAAGAGATACTTTCTGAGCATGTATTGTGGGCCAGGCATGCTCTCATGCTGTGACTGCCATGGTGAACAAGACCAGGTCCCTGTCCTCATGGGGCTTGCATCTAGGAGAAGAGAAGAACAATACACAAGGAAACGAAAAAATTCTAGAGAGTTGTAAGTGCTATGATGAAAAAGAAATAGGTCAAGGTTTTATGTTAGGCAGGTGGCCATGCAAATTGTCTCAGACAATATATAACATCTGTATTATGGTCATATATTTTATTTGAAACTATTTCTTTAATTTGGGGTACACAGGGAATACCGTCTCAATACTGAAGAGGTTTTCTTGGCCATTATACACATCTGTTTTGATTTCTGTCAGGAAGTACCATTGGAGCCCTCTATATAAACTGCAGGTACGTGGCAATTTTATGGCAGTGTTTAGGGTGGCCGTAACGTGGCAGGGAGCACAGCTCGGCAGTCTCAACACCCGTATCCTGCTTAGCCTGTTGATTGCATTTGCGAAATGTGAATCTCAGCAATGACTCCTGGGAATGGTTAGAAAGACACATTGAAGATCCTTAGTGAGAAATACGCCTTTCAAGGATTCTTGAAAAGATAAGGGAGAATCCCTTCTCTTATTGAATTAATTGATACTTTTACAAGGCAGTGAGAGAAAATGTTCAGAATTTATCCCTTTTGTTTGCTCCTCAAAACAATGTTAGGTAGTAACTAAATAAAACCCACACTGTTTTCTCAGCTGTCTGTTGCTGAGATCTGTTGCTGAGGTCTCTTTCTCTTCTGACTCCTTCTCTCCATTTTAGGGCATTCGGGGACATGCCCTGATGACTTTCTGAAGGCACAGTCATCTGCAGCTTGCATGGAAGACAAAAATGACATCCAATTACAACTAAAAGGAGGTGTCCTTATTATCTAGTAGAAATATCGTTGTGTATGTCCAGACAGAAAACAAGACATAAGAATTTTGTGGAACATCTCATGCTTCCTTTTCTTTTCCTTGCTGCAATGTATTATATAATTTATTTTGGGATAAAATGGTCAAGGCCTTGTGGTGCTAAGTTCACAGGGTCATTAGTGATAGTTTACTGGGCTCCCACACTTTGCCACATGCAAGCATCTAAGATCTTTGGCCTCTAAGGCAGGATTTTCAATGGTCTTTAAGATTAAGACTCAGTGACAGAACTTCTTATGGTTCTCTTTGGGTTTCACAGATCTTCAGGGACACAACTGGATGTTATTCTGAGTCTTTATTCTTGTGTTTTGAGCAGAATGTGTCAAAGGATATCAGCCTATGACCCCAAAAAAGTAAAATAACTGATGCTAACTTTTCAGCATACCTCCCAGCCCTCCCCCCAAGCATGATTTAAAGCTCTTTGTAGACCCAAGTTTTAGAGTGGAGGCTAGAGTCAAGTGCTCGCTCCTAGTAGCACTGGAGTCATATACAATCTTGGCTGTTGATGCACATGTTGTTTTCTCTTGTACTGATTTATTTGTCGTCTTTGGAGAAAATTATTCTGGCTGATTCTACCCTTACTCCATTAGCATCCTTGTAGGCTCAGAGTAAAGTGAGAAAAAAAATAGAAATTAAACCAGTGAGACCTCCAGGTGCAAAACACTAGCATATTGCCATGAGATTTAGGTCTCATATTCTTTAAAGGCATCCATTGTTTTTTTACGGTACTTCCACAGTTTAAATCACATTTCACTGAAAATCTACTTATTCATATTACAACTGAGATACTTGAACTTTATGAGAACTTTTTTCAGATTCAGAGAAATTTACTGATGAATAAGTTGGGAAATAAAACAGACTCTTACATAACAGTTATACAGTATTGCTATTTTTTCTTTTTCTTTTACCAGCAGAAGAATACTGAAAGAAGCTTACTATTTTGATGAGGACAATTGCAAAATGTCTTTTTAAGATATGGGATAACAACAGAGATCATATAGTTAGGAAATCCATCTATCAACTTTGAAATTTTAATATTTTTGTCTTTTATAGAAATGTTAATATTCTATGATGCATGGGAGATTGAAATGGTGAATATATTCACATTGAGACGTGGAATAGGATTTTTTTTTTGATCTTTTATACTAGTAAATTAGTATAACATGAAATTTATATGAGACATAGTATGACTATCTTGCATTTTTTTCAGAACAATTATTTTATTTTAGGAAAAAATAATAGTTCAGTCACATTAATTTCAGTCATCTTCCAAGATTATGAAATACAAACAATGAAATTTTTCATGTGAGTTGAACGTTTCATTCAGATCTACACTGTTAGCAGAAGAATTGTTCTGCAAGGCCAGCCTTCAATATTTGAAGCTGGATTTTAAAATCTTGTTCTATTCACTACTGTAGATTTAAGTACCTGTTTTGCTTTTATAAAAAAAATTTCTTAGCGAATTTTTTGTTCATGTAACTGGCTTTGAATATCTTGGCTGCCTGTGTGAAAAGAGATCAAAAAAAGAAAGCCGTGCAATTTTTATGTGATTGTATAGTCCACAAGTCAATTTTACTTCTTTTAAAACAACAGAACTATGAAAGTTAGTCAATTTATATTATTACATTCCACTGAGGGAATTCTAGTAATACAGTAAAAATTAAATAAATTTATTGAAAAACCATAGAAATTTATAAATTATAAGATCTAAGAGAAAATCCAAAACCAATGTGTTATATGGTCTTTCAACAGGTAGATGATACAAATAAAGCATATTTTTTTAAATGAACAATACATATATAAAGATATATACACAAGTATTGCACTTGTTGAAATAGCAGGGGTATCAAACACAAGAGTTGGCTCTGAAATAAAAGGTGTGTTATTTTGAATTAAAAGGTCTAAGGTACTCATCCAGAGTATCGGCAGCAACCTGAATCAAGGATTATGACCACGCAAAGCGGTGGATGTCTGAGAGGTAGGAACTAGAGCCAGAGACCTGCAAATAAGATGTCATGTCAGCAGGGAAACAAAGTTATAAACTAGCAATTAATGTGGAGATTGAGAGATTAAAAAATGTTAGCCACAAGATTCAAGGTGGGTCAGGTATCAGGAATAAGGAATCATGGATGAAAGTTCAGCGCTGGAGGCCCACTGGTATGTACTTCTGGTTATATGGGACAGGAGGCAGCCATGAGGGTCAAACATCTGTGTAGCAGGGACAGGGAATTGGTGTCCCCTAGATGGTGTTTCAAAATTAATTAAAAAATATTTCATGAAAGAAACATATATATATATATATGCACACACATTTTTATTTTGAAATAATTTCTAACTTAAACAGAAAATGTTCAAGAATTGCAAAAAATAAAGAAACATCCTGTATACTTTTCACCCAGATTCATCATTTTTTAACATTTTGCCATGTTTGTTTTATCATTCTCTTCTTCTTTCTGTATATGTGTATGTATATATATTTATGTGTATATATATTTGTGTGTTGGGTATGTATATGTATGTATTTCTACCTCTCTTTTTCTCTCTGTCAGTATTATTTACTGTTTAATTGTCAGGGACTAACTTTTAATTTTGATATAATATAAAACTTTTAGAAAAAATGCAAAACTGCAAAGAACTTCCACATATCCTTTATGCAGATTTACCAATTGTTTATGTATATCTTACGAATTGTTTATGTATATGAGGGCTGTTCGGAAAGTATCCAGCCATGTAACCATTCTCGTTATATTGACAATGGCTAGGTACTTTCTGGACAGCCATATATATGTGCATGTGGATATTTATATATATATATGTGTGTTTGTATATGTAACACGTGTATATGCAGGCTTTTGCTGGATGGTGAAGTTAGATAAAATGAGTAATAACTAAGGCAAAAACCAGAGGTACATGATGATTTCTAAATGAATTAACATTTATTAAAATATATTTTATGTATGATTTTCAATATTCTTCCTCTCCGTTCATGAAATTCTTTGAACCAAGAAAGCAACTTTACAATATCGCCAAGAACCCAGGGCTCAAGTTGGCAGGGCAGCCATAGTTCAGCCTCTGCCAACTTGTGCTTCTAAATTATAGTCTGCAGCAAAGGTAACACTGAGAACATTAGAACCCCAGCACGAAGAAGTCTTTTTTGGACTTTTTTGGGTATGTTAAAACTTCTCCAGAGTTAATAAATAAATTCATGAAGTCAGAGAGGACACGGAGTCTCAGTGTGAAGTAGTTGAGCAGAGATTGAACACTTTTGGGTCTAGTCACAGCCTCAATTAAACTCTGGGAGCTTTAGTTTAAGCAGCCTTCTTGAAGGTCATTTTCTACTGCTGACAATAGATAGGAGTCTGTTTGAATACTGAAGATTCAGCAGATACTGTATTTGGTATGTGCTAATTTACTGGAACTATATGATCTGATCTCATCAAGAAACTTTTGGATTTGTCACTAGGCTGATTCAGATAAGCTAATTCCCTTCAGCAAGGCAAACGAGGAAGTCATTTATGTAAGCAGAGATTCATTTTAGACTGACTCAGTTCTCTGAGACAGAGGCCAAGGACTTGAAAGATGCAACTTCCACTGAGTTCGACAAGGCGAATCAGATGCTAGTGAAAAAGTGGCTGACACTTAGTAGGAGCTGAAGATATCCTTGTTGAAATTATTATTCTGATGTCGAATCATCTTTAAATTTGCTTCCAAATTTTTAAGAGGCTAATGATGTAATCTGAATTTGGTAAGATACTAATTGTTTCTCTCACTGGCTGCTTATTTATTTTACATTTTCACAGTTTGTGAAGTTGAAGGGAGGATGTTAAAGGAAGTGAAGCCCCAGCCCCTGTCATTTTTTTTTTTTATTTGTTACCAATCTGGATTCATGATTTAGCAACTTGAGTATTAAACAGCTGCTTTAAAATGTCTTGGGTTTATAGGTGCATCCATTTTTGCAATCCCTGCTCTAGCGGTACCCTGGATAACAGAGAATATATTTTGTTTGTGGAACTCTATTACTTTAATTCCCTTAAAATGTTTTGTAATCTGTGTCATTTTTACTTGCTGGCATTTATTTCATTTTTTCAGAGAATATATTTATTTTTCTCTGCCACTTTTTCTAGACTTTCATTATTTATCTTTTACTTTTCATAATGAGGCTGCCTATTAAAATTTAAGTCAACTATTTTATGAGAAAAAGAAATCATGCAAAAAGAAAATATACTTCTACCAAGCCAGGATTAAATCTTCTACCTTTATATCCCTAAAGCACCTCTAAGATCTTTGTCCATACTTGCTAATGAATACACATATAAATCAGCAAGTGCCATCCATGGACCATGAAAATTATAGATCCCTAGAGTAGTAAGTAATGGATTCTTCTTATGATTGACTTGCTCTATTGTTTCACATAGCAAACATCTTTAAAATGGAAGAAAAAACTTTGGTCTTATGGAACTGTGCTATCTTTTCAATGAGAGCACTTCTTACATTGAGAGCCAAAGAAAGATTTCCACCTAATTCTGAGTATGAAGGTAAGACTACAGTTACCCAGGGGGAATGAGGCTTAAATCTTCCTGTTTTCTTTATAAACTTAGTGAACATGGTCACAAACACTTATCTTTTTAAAATGTTAGATGCTACTCTAATATAAAGGTAAATATAGACTAGCACCTGTCTTCATGTAGAGAATCCTACAAAGATTTCCTTAATATCCTAAATGCCCCTCCTTAAAAGTCTTACATTGTTAGAATTTATCATGGCCATGAAGGTTTAGCGTTAAGCAGAATGCATGACAATGACAAGACCACAGAATATAAAGATATTTCTGAAGTTTAAGTACTCACATTTTATAATTTTAATTCAAGGAAATAAAGGAAGTATATTTGAACAATCTCTGACCCATAGAGTCACTGCACAGATGGACTTATAAGGAAAGAAGTCTCATAACCCCATCTGGTGCCAGGGACTATGACGCCATTTCAAGCAGCTATAGTGAAGACTCTTGGGAAATCTAAAGAACTTATCTCTTGACAAATGCGTAACCACTATCTGTCACCATTTTAGATGTGGGATAGAAAATGGGAACCAGTATATATATCAAGCTGTTTGCAAATTGTATGAAAGAACTGACATTCTGGAAAGCACAGTTGTATCAGAAACTAGAGAGTCATGGTTAGCCAACAATAACGTAACTGCACAGCAACACCGTCACCGTCATCACCATACTCACTGCAGGGACATGGTCAAGTGTGTACTTGTGTGTTAGATTGTTGAGAGAGTACTTGTGATTAAAGTGGAAGGAGCTTGGGACTGTGGTTCTACTGCCTGAATGAATCTTCTCATTCTAAACAGTCTTCTGCCTAGATGGCACTAAAAAATGTAAATAAAGAAATAGACGATATAGGTAGATAATCGGCAGACGTATTGGCTACTAATTGTTCTAGGTTATTACTAATAGATTCACCTCCTGGCTTCTTTGTGCAATAAAAATTTGATCTGTAGAAAAATGGTTGAGCTCTTCTTCCTTGGCTGGGTATCAGAAAAGACTGTGTTTAAATAGTTCCTAGAGGTGAATAAATAGTTTCTGTCAAGTGTGTACTTCATTTAGGAAAAACTTTGTATTTTTCACTCTTACTTCCATAGATAGAAATATCATTGAGAAAAGAGCATTTGGGAAAGTTGGAATTATACTAGCTTGCTTTCAAATTTATTTTCATTCACCAGACAATTCTAACTTTACTTTCTTTTGGTAGGCCTGATTTAAGAATGTAGTCTCCTTCAAAAAAGAAAGAACCACCAAAGAAAACAATTTTAAGAAATCACATGAGAGTTAAACTATTGATAGTGAAAATACACACACGCACGTGCGCACACACACACACAAACACAGATAAAAGAGAAGAAGAGAGAAATGGAAGAAAGACCTCACCTTAACCAAAATCTGTTACCAAACTATTCCTATCTAATCTACCCATGAAAATAAGAGCAGGCATACTGTTGGAGAAGTAGAAAACATCTCTGTGCTCAACTTCCTCTGTGTCCTTGTACTTCATGGTCAGAATGCATTTTAAGTAAGATTTGAAAAAAAAATACAACTTATAATTTAAGTTCCTTCTAAAAATAGTTCTAGGCCAAAAATATAAATAATAGAAAGAGGAAGAAAGTAATTATATACATGGATAAAATTGTGATATAAATCAAGACTTTCTTGCATATATGGAAGGATAAACAAAGACATGTTTAACATTGTGGTGAAGTATTAATATATACAAGCTTCCTAAATAATGACATTTACAGATAAATTTTTAAATAAAAATATTTCTTCCTTACCATCAACATTACTTATTAACACTTGTTGATATAATGATCTATGTCATGCTTTTTTCTTGTTGTGTAGTTTATAATCCAAGATAGAATTGATTTGAACACTCTCACTACAGAATCTATGAGTTAGGTGAATACAATAATGAAAATAGTAAAATGATGTATAGGTAAAGAATCAGCAGGATTGTGACTAAAAGGTTTCCTGTTGATGCAGGGTAATGATGCAAAGAAAAATTTATTTCCTTTTCAATTAAGGCCAGGCTTCAAGGAGGAGGCCAAAATTAGGAATACCTTCTATCAAGAAATGGTGAATGCCTTCCAACATAGGAGAGATTTGGCAACTGAATTTTTCTTGTTTATCTCCCTGATGTGGAGATTTATGACTAATTATAATTATTTAAAAAGTTATATTTTTCATTCCCATACCCGATACTTTTAGAAAATAAGAATGTGGCCTCTATCCTACACCACGTTATCCCTCTAGTTTGATGTTTTCCCCAAAGTTGTGCCTAAGTGTGTTTACCACCCATTTTCAATGCTTAATTGAGTGCAACACTAACAACCATCACAACGACATCAGAAATGGATTCGACTAGCACTTGAGTTACAAACCATTTCCCCCTATTTTGTTTCACATGTTTTCACAAAAACTCTGTGAAGTTGTTAGTACTAGTGTTAATACCTCTTTTTTCAAATATGGAATCTAGATTGAGAAAGGTCAAATGACCTTAGCTAAAGTCATAGGATTAATCAATTAGGGGATGGGAGTTGGAGTTTATAGTGGATTCTCCAAAGAAAGAGAGAATCTGAGACATAGTCTTGGAGTGGGCTGGACCAGGAGTGAGTACTGAGCCTTCTCCTGCCACCGTCCCTCGAGCTGTGCACATACTCAAATGCTTGAATAAAGTGACTGCTGAGCTGCTGGCAGTTCGGGGCATGTCATTAAGAGAATTAACTAGGACGGAGACCCCTTAATGTAATTTATTATTGTGTTGTGTGCCTAAATTACCCAGACTAGTTACAGGGATTAATTTGGAGAGTGGTCTAATGTATGGTTTGTATTCATTGATTTGTATAAATATATCATGTTTATTGATACACATTTTTTTGCCCTGTGAATTAATCTTTGTATAGTTATTTCTGAGTTTCAGGAATGCACAGACTCCCCTCCAGGTATTCTAGATTCATAAGCTAACCAGATCTTAGATCCAGCCTCAACAAAAGTAACAGGTAAGTGGAACATTTAGGGTGTTTACTGGAATGTGACCATACACAAGTAAAATGAAACACAGGGCAAAGAAACTCTAAATCTCTGTAGATTATTAATAAGGCTCATTCCTATTTAGCAGGTTCTTCCCTATCCTGAAAAAACAAAACAAAACTGATGCTTTATATCTTTACTCTTTTACCATTTCAGTTTGTCCATGTATCATCTATTTTATATACATATGTACATATTTACATATGCAAATCCTTTTCATATTACTACAATAATTTAAAACATTTTGCCCAATGTTCCGATACTTCCCTTCTATAATACTTATGTTTTGTTTCCTTTCTTTTTTCTTATTAAAAATATTAATTAAAAATATTATTTACAAGCTAAGCTTTCACTGTCACCTTGTTGTTATAAAAGAGTTTCAGACATCCTTGAATAATTAAGGTACCTGTCTCCTCAATGTGAGCTGTCATCGAGGATGATCTTATTTTATATTAACTCTAATTTTAGTTTACCATTTCCCCTCTAACAAACTGTTAAAAAATATTTTACATAATTTTCAAAGACCCTTCCATTTACCGTTTACAACAGTAATATTAATATAATGGAACGTTCCCTCATTCACTACAATAGGAATTAGCTCATGCTATCCCACTTAGTTTCTAGTAGTATAAAGTAAACTGTAATGTAAGCACTGTTATCTGCATTCACTTTAAGAAGAATTACTTGGTAAGTATAAGGTAATTAAGCAATAAGACATGACAGGCATTGCATTTTGGGGGAATTATTATACATCTCAGATGTCTCGAGAGGTTCAGGCCAAAGGCTGAATGGCTTCAACCACCCAAGAAGAATAATAAACCCTCAAGAAATGTACCACCTGTCATATCTTATAGCTATTATGGAATGGAAATCACGAAACCAAAACAGGGGGAAAAGGTTAAATCTGTGCCCTTGCTGAGGATTACTTACATGACTATGACATCACTGACAGTTCTATATGTGTCCAGAGAATTCTAAAGCCATTGCATAATTATTGCACAAACAATACAACTCATTTGAAACTGCTGCTTCAGCATTCCACAATGCCATCTTTGTCATTTACCAGTCCCCCAATGTCCTCTTTTTGCAGAAATCATATTAGTACTCTTAATCCCAAGCTCTCTCCTTTCACTGATCATACAGCTTCAGGGGCAGGGGTGGGTAAGCAAGAGGAGGCGGAGATTGTTATGTAGAAATAATCTTGCCCCCTAGAGGATTGGAGGCATTTGGTTCCTTGTATGTCTTGTAACACCCCAAGGTCATTATCTCATGATAATCACATCTCCTAGAGTTGCCTTATTGCTTAAGTGTAACACTAAATTTTAATTACAATGAAATAGAGCTCTTCTGGTAGTTTACACAACATCTTGTGTTCTCATCGCCAGATGGAAATAATGCAGAGCTTTTACTATAATCGCATGTGGTGGTCCTGGGCTCCAATGCAATAAACACATATTGTTGGTTTATTGAGGAAAGCACTTTGTTTCATGGAACTATCTACTTTCTTTCGGAGTATTGCAAGTCAACAGTTTATTAAAGGATTTCTGCTTTGTTTAAAAATATTGAAACCCAGTAATACCTTTTTTTCTGATTTGATTATAATGGGCAAATTAATTTAAAAAATCGAAATCAGAGTGCTGCTCACTAACAGCTGAGACAGATTGTTTTATATGCAGAACTTTATTTTCATGGTTTCTGCCTAGGTATCTGTACCATTTTGAAGCTCAGAGTTTTTGACAGTCTCAAGGACTTCAAAGTAGGACCTGGGCTGACCTTTTTACTGTCGAGGCTTGTCCTAACATACAGAAAAAGCTAAGTGCGAGCCAGCTCCTCACTTTGAAACACAAAGCACTCTGGCAAGCAGAATCAGGGGTTTGAAGTCTGCACTGGCAAAGTTATTTTAGAAAGAGGCCTAATCATCATTCCCTTAATATTTGCTTGTCACTTTAAAATATTCAATACCATATCTGTAATATTGTTTTACATTCAAGTGTTTAAAATTATGTTATCCCACCCACTCTCCCGAATGCTGGTTATTTTCTCAGATCCTTCTGTGCAATTAAAACATACTACCAAAAGTCTATCCATTTAGGTTTTCATTTGTGATGTTATTGCAAGTATTTCTGTAAATTTATAATAATTCCATTGCATGCTGTTCCACAACTGGGCAATGTGATTGCATTAAATTATTCACTTTAGATGTTAAAGACAGATATAACCACCCAAATATTTATTAAGCTACCAATCTGGAAAATACTACCTTTAAAAATCATTTTATGCTTAAATTACAGTGAGAATAAAATATTAAAAGTAATTATTTCTGAAATCAGTGATTTAAAAAATTAATTTAATAGTTTAAAACAAGTTAATGAGACTATACACAATATGTTGTGCTAGCGTCCAATTTCCTTCTCTTGAAGGTAAAATTTTAATAGTTTTCTCAATGCTGTGATCGCAACAAAACATCTCTATCTCATAATCCTTAGGATTATGCATTTTAATTTTATAGTACATATGAATATGATTGAAAGCCACATTTTTATATATTTGTGTTCTATGCCCAGTGGGGTTTTGTTTTGTTTTCCATGACAATTCAGTATTATGTGCCACAAGGATAATTTATAACGTTTCCAAGATATGAGTCTATTTTTAACTTCTTTTAGACCATTCAAGGTACATGTATTTTTGAAATTCTTTTTTGCTTTTAAATTTGTTTCCTTTTACTCTATTGTCTTAGTGCTTTGGAATTGGATTTCATTTTATCACATCTTATCAAAGACTGCTTAAAATTCTTAATGACTTTAGCATAAAATCCAGACTCTTCCCAGCCCGTAGTACCTGATCGGGTCTGCCTGATTCTCCCATTTCATTTTGTAGACTATGTCTTGGTCATTAAGACATCACTTAGACTGGCTTTTCCTAAGTTTCTGAGTTTTGGAACTCTTCAAGCACTTGTTGTTTCTTTAGCATGAAACAGCTTTCTTCTGGTTTTTGGATAATCAACTAACTGCTTCTCCTTCTAGGTCTTAACTTAATATCTCCTCAGAGAAACCTGCCCTGACCAGTCTGTTTCATTATAACATCTGGTTTATTTCATGCATTGCATATTCCAGCCTGTAATTGTTTTATATTTATTTATTTATTTTATTTCAGAATATTAGAGGGGTACAAATGTTTAGGTTACATATATTGCCTTTGCCCCACCTGAGTCAGGTTGGTATATTTATTTTGTGTTCTTTGTTGTTCTCTTCCATAATAATGTAAGCTCCTTGAAGGTAAGGCCCTAGTTTGTCTTGTTCACCACTCTTTCTCCAGCCAGGAATTCAATGTTTGTTGAATGAATGAATAAATAACTGAATTAAAAGCCGGGGTAGATTTACTAAATACACACCTACTTTTGTGAAATTTCCTAATACTCCATTAATAGCAAATTTTTGTTTTTCTCCAGGATCATCGTTTGTATTACAAAATTGACAAGGACAGTAAACTTCCTAATAAATGTCCATTCAAAATAGGGGTTTGAGATTTGGTAGGATTTTTTTTATTAGTTACTGTCTACGCCCCTCCTGGCAAGTCACATTTCTCCTACTTTTCCTCATCAGACATAATAGGGTTAAAATTTGTGCTTTTAAATACTTTATATTAATTGCACAGATAATCTTGTTTTGTTATGTTTTGGGTTATAGAGGCCAGTGGAAGATTTTTAAGTGCGTTTAAGAAATTATCTCTCGGCTATACCTTCATTCAGTGCATAGTAGGCTCTATGAAAAGAGACTCTGCAGATATTTTGGTTTCACTGAGAAATCATTTTGATTCTTGCCCAGCTTGCAAGTTCTTAATATATTCTTTGAAGTTACTGTTTATACCATGAGAACCCAAATTACCACGCTGACACCATAAAATTTGATTGAGTTTTTATTTTTTCTAATTGCCACATGAAATAATACAGGGAGTGTAGGATGCCTCCAATTTATTGTTTCATCCTTGGTAGTGCAATATCAACTAAATTCGATTCCCTCCATTAGCATGACCAAGTGAAAATGTAAAGAAAACATTCAACATCATTTAGCAATTGTCTGGAAACAGGAAGCCAAACTATTATCTATAGCGCAGGGCAATCCCATTGTGGAAATTTCACCCTGACTGTAACCTCTTATCTTGTTCTGCTCTTACACACAGGTCATATTATGCACCGCTTTGTGCTAGTTTGACAAGAACTAATGTGGATGCTTAAATATTTTAAAGGCTGAACGCTTCTGAATGATAAAATACGGAGCTGATCAACCCTTCCTGTTGCGTTTGTGGTTAATGATAAAGTAATTTAATACTTTTCTCTTTTTTGGTCTATTAGTAGTTTCAACAACAAACGTTAAAGTCCTTTTAAGGAAAAATCTTCAAATAAGGCCATACAATGACACTTTTTAACTACAGTTGTTTTTTATTCAGCCATAAAATCTATCTTTCATAAAGAAACCCACTTACATGTCTTACTTCAGTGAAGGTTATTTGTAGACTGAAGGTCTTTTCTTGTCAAGATATGATGAATACCGTGTGTGAAGACAGAAGAGCATCAGACCTGTATTAGCTGGAAAACCCACTGATCTGTGAATAACCTAAAAAAGAAAACCTGAAGATTAGCAACGTCGCTTTTAAGAATGATCCATCAAATTCAACAAGCAGATTCACAGAGATGAATCATCTGGTTCCTTTTATACCTACTATACAGTAAAGGTTATTTCCTTTCCTTACAAATAGAAGTTTGAAAATAAAGAAAAGGGAGGCTTTTGAACGTCCCTTGGTATAAGTTAATAATCTTAAAGTTTTTCTGGTATTTTAGGTGTAAATACTTAGTAATGACAATTAAAATAGTATAGGCAATTCATTCAGGATTGGATTTAATATTTTGGGGACTCAGTCTCCATTCTTTCGTGAGCGTGTGTTGGAGAGAGGCCAAAAAGCTCAGTATACTTCCTCAAATGTTTTATAGTAAACTTGCATTTTATGGAAAGTTAAAGTATCTGTTGAAATTATTTTTAGGAGTTTCCGACATAGCTTACATAGTCAAGTACAATTTAGATAAATAAAAATAATTAGGTAAGTTAATATTCTGAATGCCCAGTTGATTGATTAAAAGAATAAAGGATTTATAGCATCTAAAAATGATTACATGGATGTATAATTTTGTCAATAGCAGTAAGTGCTTTGTTTTCTATTTTTTAAATTTTAAAATAGATTAAAAAGTATAGGTTTAAAATATACATTTTACAGTATAATTTTTCTAAGTTCTAAGGTATTGTGTTTGTAGTGGTTTCATTCATTTCTTTTCACATCTAATGGATCAAATAACTTAAAAATAGAAATTTTTTGAATTTCTTTTATGTCAATGTTTTTAATAAACAAATCCTAATATTATTTAAATAAAATTTATTTTTTATTAATATATGCCAATATTAGACAACAAAAAGAAATAATCACATTATAATATAGCTATAGACACTGAATTTTTGTGCCTTAATTCTTAAGGAAGATTTCTGGCAATATATACTTTGGTAAATAAAATTAGCCATTGAGTGATTTTTTGTTGTTGTTGTTAAGCTAGCAGTAATTTAGATTTCACATTTATTTTCTTCAAAAAATATAGATTTCATTTTAGGGGATGTCTTTCAGTGAATTTTTAACCATGCCTATTTAAATAATTAGTTTCTAACATGTCCAAACTAATGAAAAATAATTTCTATAGTGATTGAATGACGAACTTTCTTTGTGTTTCAGCAATTAATAATCATTTATGCTTTGATATGAAACATTCTGATAATGTTATTTATAACCATTTTCATTATGTAAATTAAGTGGGAAAATAGAAACACCACGTGTGAGTTATAGTTTCATGAACGAGAAGTTTGCTGTTGGAAAAATTTTACTGCTTGGAGTCACTCTAGGGCATTCGAAGACTTCATCTCGCTTCAGATTATCTTAGAGTAATGAAGAAATAAGGAATAACTAAAAATCCTTATCTGAGGACTTAAATTGATTTTGTTTTAGATGAAATTTGAGGGCATGTTCTATAGAATTATACTTTCTGAAAGTCAGATATTAACTATTTTAGAAAACAGATTAAGCTATGAACTTTTAAAAATTTCATTATTTAATGAGTTTCTACAACTGAGAGTGGAAGTCTCAGTTCAAAGAGTAGGAAACGAAAACTCCTCTGATTATTAAAAGCTTAAACACTAGAAGAGGCCTTGAAGCTTTCATCCCACCTACCAGAACAGCCATAAATCACAGGTGAACATGGGAGCAAGAACCGTCAGTGATGCTTAGATACAGAGCTGCGGCAAAGTGAAAAACACGGAGTTTTAGAATTTACCACCTAAGTTACCCCTAAATATTATTGATTTTAACTTGAAATAGTTGCCCGTTCAATTTAATAATCTTTTCTGCCCATGATAAAACAAACTTTAACTAAATAAAATGTGACTTTAAATAGATATGGCATTTATGACAGCCAAAGAGTGAAACAATTTAGTTAAGCGATAATGTTCACAGGACTGGAGCAATAAACAGCATATGCAGTTGATTAAATGCAGGAGGGAGTTGAGGGTGAAATCTCTTTGGAAATAGCTGTCCACAGATCCTTCCCATCCTCTTTTCTGATGGTGCAGATAAGCCGGGACTTCAGGAGAACTTTAGATATTTATTTATTTATTTTTTTGAGACAGAGTCTCACTCTCTTGCCTGGGGCAAGTGCCATGGCGTCAGCCTAGCTCACAGCAACCTCAAACTCCTGGGCTCAAGCAATCTTTCTGCCTCAGCCTCCCGAGTAGCTGGGACTACAGGCATGTGCCACCATGCCCGGCTAATTTTTTCTATATATATTTTTAGCTGTCCAATTAATTTCTTTCTATTTTTGGTAGAGACGGGGTCTCGCTCTTGCTCAGGCCGGTCTCGAACTCCTGAGCTCAGAAGAATCCGCCCACCTCAGCCTCCCAGAGTGCTAGGATTACAGGCGTGAGCCACCGCGCCCGGCCCGAGAACTTTAGATATTTGCTTTTTTCATATATCCCGTCCTCTACCGTGTGTTGTGGTCATGGTTAGCCATCGACTGGACTTAAGATAGAGTTTTAGACTGGAAAATGACCATTCCTTTTTATTCAAAACTGAAAATTTACTTGGCTATGTCAGTGACTGCTGAGAAATTATTTCTTATTTCTTAGATTATTTCAGCGTTTCTATTTACTGAGCTCCAAAAATGGTGCATTTTCCAAATGTTAGTTGATTTCCAGTAAAACAATTTGAGTAATCTGGGGAAGTAACTAGTTTGAAAATATACCAGTAATTGATTCTAATTCCAGAAAGAAATCTAGACCATAGGCAATTGCAGAAGGAAAGAAAATGAACCAAGCTGAATTTAACATCAAAGCACTGTATTCTGACGTAGTTGCAGAAGCTTATAGCAGTGAGAAGAAACTGATTAAAGGGACATTTTTGAAATCTCCCTTTAAATTTTACTTTTGGAAATTTGGATATGGTGTGCTACAGATGAATATATATTTCATGGTTCAATTTTTGCTTCAAAATGTGTATGTACACATATATGTCTAGTACATGAAAATATATTGGGAAGATTAGAAGGCTATACACTAAAATCTTAATAGTAGTAGACACTGGCCAGTTTTCATTTAAATTGTAATTAATGTAAATGATTGAGTTGGGGGAAATTTTTATACATGTATGTGTTTTTCTATACATATTTTCAAATAAAAAATGAAAATCCACACAACGAAAAACCTTTTGGATTTTGCCACTTTGACCACCACTAAAGTGTATATAATTTGGATTTGAATATATTCTCACAAAACTATACTTAAGTAAAAGTTAAAAAAAAAATTTATGTATTTTTGAAAACTTATTTTCTTACAGGCTATTTAAAATTATTGGTTAAATTAAAAGTAAGACTCCAAATTATTAATGGATATCAAGTCAAGAGTATTTAAAAGGAGTTGAAAATTTTCAATTTATTATTTTTAAAAATTAATTTAAATTTTTTTTGTATAAATAAAATAACTCTGGTGTTCAATGACCATCTAGTATAGCCAAAGTAAATTATTGGTATTAAGCTTTATGTAAATTTAATCTAGACCTACATGTATACGAATTTAAGGACAATATGAATTTCTTAATATGGCAAAGTATTTTTCAGCTGCCGTGTGCAACTATTGCAAATACTGTGCCAATTCCTGAAAGCCGTTAGCTTTAATATGAAGAGAAACAAGAAAATGGTTGCTAGGCACTACAGGAAATAATGCTTCCAATGCAAGTATCTATCGTAGTCACATTATCTGAGAGGGAGAATTCAAATTAACATAAATTCTCTGTAACCTAAGTGCTTCTTCTGCAGGTTGCAGCACAACCTACAAACACCGAGGGCATTATAACATACTGGTCTTTTGTTTTGAAGACATTGGGCAAAGCGACACAGAAAAGCATTTCTGTGAGGCCTGAGCCATGTTAAGTATGAGAACGGGGGTGTAAGACTGAGTTCTGCTGAGCTAGTAAGTGAAGGATCTTGATGATGGAGGTACCTATGTATTTTTCAAAATACACGTAATTTTTCATGTGTGTTTGTGATACATAGGGCCCCATAAGGCATGAGGTCCAGGCTACCTGGTCTATAGAGGTGCTGTATATTATCTATCTCAAATTCATCAATATGCATTGAGCATATTGAGTGCATGGCCAAGCACTGAGCTGTGGACAAAACATAAGAATATAATTCAAATTATGCTCCTATTGGACAGATTTTTTTTTACCATCTTAGGGATGGTGTCAGGTAAGAAGTAAGCATGTGTATAAATTGTACCAATAGCAGGCAGACCTGGAAGAGGGACTATTGAAAGATTAATTCCAGTAGGGGATGTCATGGATTCATTTATTTGAAATGGACTTTGAAGAACTGATAGGATTTAAATAGATAAGGAGAAGAAGGCATTCTAGGAACAGTTAGCAGCTTTTGAAAAGGAATGAAGGTGGCTAACTGTAGTGTATGGATTTAGGGGGTGGTGAATAGATCAGCACGTTAGGCTTAGGTGTTTGTATTTTATTCTATATGTTGTAGGGAAGCATAGTAAATTTTTGAGCAGAGATAGGGCATAATCACTTGACCAATGTAAGCATGTACTTAATTGAAATGTTCCTGCTTGTTTAAATAATACTTATATAGTAATGGGCTTGTCAAAGCATAGAATATGGATGGACTTTGATGAAATTAAATATTTAGTGGTCACAAGTCCCTGTCTAACGCCATACTGATTTAAGTATAGGCATTTCCCAGAACAAAAGATGGATTGTAAAAGCCAGGTATTTTATTTCTTAATTGCTTAGAAGCTAGTCTCCAGTTACAGCTCTGAGCTTTAGCTGAGCTAAGAGTGTTTCAGCAAAAGTTAAATTTAATATAATGCATTAATTCTTTCCCCTAACAACCAGAACCTAGCACAAATTTTAGAATGCATTTACAGCATGTTAAGAGGGCAGACATTTATAAGGATACAGCAAACCACCTTGCTAAGTTTTAGCTTGAAAATAGGACTATGTGCTGATATATTGTAAAATAATTGACTTAGCTCTTTTCAAAGAATAGATGGCATGTGCACTTATGAAGCAACCAATTTTATTGAGATTTCAAAAGGCGTTGACTATTTCTAATTGAGTCATATTTAGTATTTAATTCTTTAATAAGTTTTATTTTTAGAGTGAGGAAGAGAAGATGGAATCCTGGCAAGAATCATTTATTTTTTCTTCTATGAGAAACATCAAATGCTGGGTTAAAACTATCAGGTTATAGAAACAGAAAGAAAAATAGACATCCAGATCTAAAGAGCACAAAAGAAGATGCCAGAAAAACTTAGATAAAAGAATACGAGCTATACTTTTGTTTGGTTATTTTGCACTGAAAACAAGTTAGTTATTTACATGTTCAAGAAATACCTAGTCACAAACATTTGTCACTCCTCCAACTTACCTTCTGTATTGAAGATAGCTAGCTAGCTAGTGAATACTTAAGAGAAACTATCACTAAGAATGTTCACCTGTTCAGTTTAAAGATGGCATTTGGAGACAAAGAGTTGTCTCAGAAGGGAATGAGAGACATTGGGATTAAGCAGTTTTGGACTCTACGGCAATAGTTCTCCCCAAACTTACAGAAGTAACTTTGTTCTGCACTGAAAACATCTTTTCACCAACCTCTGTGAGAGGGAAAATTTTCAGATGGAGCGTGAGTCAAGCCATGAGTTTAATTTTGTATGTGAACAGAAGACATCTAGTAGGGACATCTGTGATGTATCTTGCTAAACTAAAGGGATAGAAGCATATGACAATAATAAATATTATATGATGAGTAATCATAGTTTAATATAATTTTAATAATCTGCTTTTCTCATTCTGAGGTGAACGTTCACTACTTCACCCCTTATTTTTTTAAAAGGATTAATTTTCTTAATTGCTTATTGCTGAGGTATTAATGTTTAGCCCCTTGTCATAGCTCTTTAACTATAGTATATAAAACTGTATTGTATTCAGAACTAGGAAATATTAAATGAGATCCAGACCTCAGCAAATCAGAAAACTAATTAGGAATTTATCTAATTCTATGAAGAAAAACAACTTATTTTTATTACTCTCATTAAATAAACACTTTATTCTTTAAAGAAGCTTTCATTTTAAGGCATTCATAAACAGATAGTGGAATTTTAAGCAAAGTAATGATCACATTGGTCATATAATTTTTCAAATTTCTGTCTACATAAAAACTTAAACATCATTTTATATATATCCTAGATAAAATAATCATACCATATAAGGAAAAGATATATGACTTTGGGAATATACTCATTCATCTTGGATATGGGTACTACAAAAAACCATACAAAACCTAATTTGGGGAGCATAGCCTAACTCAAACAAAACCTACATACAGCATTAAATGAGTGGTTAATGTCAAAGTCCCATTTATAACCAACCACTACATTATAAATCATTTACCCTTAATTATTAATATAAATCACTTGATATGATCACTGGTTATGTAATAATATAGTAACATATAACCCTGCTCTTTCTGTGCTCTTGTAATTCATGACCATATAGATATGCCACTATATACATGCCAAATTTAAGAGAACACAATGAACTGAGTTTAAACCAGCTTCAAAAAGACCAAGAGCAGATACTAGACTGTACTACTATATCATCAAAGATCTTAAAAAGTAATTGAAAACACTCACTTTGTCTTGCTATCTTGGAGGTATACTGGCAAATTCTATAGCACTCACCAGAACATTGGACCAAAGTATGAGAGGCCAAGGTGTCCCTTTGGAGACAAAGAATTTTTAGAAGATGTTATGCATAAAACTTCAAGGTAAGTTGAGCAAGCACGTGGCTCTGAAGCATGGTTTTATCCCTGTGCTATCCTGCTATTTCCCTAGCAGTGTCACCAAAAAAAGTCTTTATATTGATTGAGAAGGTTCCACAAAGTTTTGAATATATGAGATCTCCTGGCCTTGAGTCATCGATATCCACCAATCCTAAGTCTAAGGTACAAAAACGCCATAAGGATAGTAAATTATAGTGGAAGATTATAGGTAAAGTAGGCAAAAAGAATGGCTTCTGAAAAAGTTTATGCAACAACGTTAAACACTAATTCACTGATTGATTAATAGTAATAGAGATAGACCAATTAATCGGTCAGCAACCAACTGGTCAGTGGCATGGTGGTTTATTCTCCACATGCACATGATCCTCTCTGTGTCCACCTCATTTACCTAGCGCACAAACTCTACAAGTTTTTAAAAAATATATCATTCCTTGATGCATTTGAAGGATTAGAGCTCTTCTACTCTATAGTATTAGTTTGGTATGTTGGCTGTTATATTGAACCGTTGTGTATTGTAATATATCTAGTCATTCTTCTGTTTCCATTTTTTTTTCTTTCTGTACTGTAAGCTTCATAAGGACAGGAGAAAAAAAACCTCTCTATCTAACATCAAGGAAGGCATCAAATAAATAACTATTGCTTTGAACTGTGAGATAAACTCTTGCTATCATTTAATAACAATTTTTGGTGCTGTGGCCCTGAGAGGATATTTATATCCTTTCCTGGAAAATATATGCTGTTTTCTAATGATTATGGATGAGTATATTTTGTACTATCTTGGAGAGATTTTTCTGTTGTCCAACAATTCTATCAGAAAATTATCACAGTTAATAGCAATTCATACTTTAAACTAATTTTTCCTTCTTTCCTTTCTCTTAATTTTTGCTTATTTTTACTAGAAAGAAAAGTCAGATTTTACTTTTCTTCATAATACCTTGAACATGTTTTTGAAATAATAAATATGCTTATTTTTGGGGATCTAAATAAATAATTCTGTAGAGGACTAAGTTGGGATTTTCAATTTCTCTATTGAAAACTTCCCGAGGTTCTCAGGAAGAAGTGTAAGGTTAAGGGTACTATAAAAAGTTAATCTAGAGTGGTCTGAGTGGAAAAAGGCTTAAAGTGATCCTATGGTGTCAAGCATTTGAGCTTTTTTTTTTTCAAGGATAAAATGTTAGATTTTTTAAGCCTGAAATTAGTTAAAATTCTCCTCTTCTTCCATAATTAAGTAATAATATATGACAGAACATGAGTTATTATGTAATAATTCATACCTTTTGCTTTGCTAAGAATGAGGCCATAGGATGAGTGCTTGTTTAAATGCACAAGGTATGAGTTATTATATCATAATTCACACCTTGAAATGCCATATTGTGATTATAAAATGGCCCTGTGCAAATATTATTAATTTTTTAAAGTTCAGAAATAAATTATTAAAAAATAACACATTATGACTTCAAAAGAATCTCTCTGATGTGAATTCATTAAAAGTGGAATGAAAAATAAGTTAATGTA